>BGPR01027488.1:0-13102 GCA_013235015.1 Araneus ventricosus
CACCATGACATTTTGTTAGAAATGGCTATGTGAATATTGTAAATATTAGAATAAATATCATACCCAAGAAAAATTTTTAAAAAAAATTCAGAAACCCACTACTTCAATTTTGGAAATGAAGACCAACAACTGAAGCTACTGACACCCATCGACGATGTTAAAATATGAAGAATGAAGATTTGATCCATTTATACCGTTTAAAATGAAAAATATGGTTCATTCTTCCAGTATTTATTTACGTGAGGTATACAGTTACCAAGGAAATATTCCCACAACCTCCTGATCTGTTTTGAATATATATATATATATATATTATATATATATATATATATATATTCAAATCCTTCCATCTTCCATTTTCGTCTGTTTTGTGTTTTTAGAGGGGATGACGTCAATTTTTAACGGATTTCGTTTGTCGTCAGCAGAAAAAAGCACAAATTAATATCATGAGCGAGCTTCCCTTCCTGACGAGCGGCTCGCTATGATATTTTTCAATTTTTTTGGTTTTTTCTGGCTTTTGTCTATTTAGCCACTTTGTCCTTTTTTACTTTTTTTGAGTTTTTATTTTGTGTTTATATATTGGTTTTGATATATATATATATATGCACTTTGTATTATTGAATTATATATTACTGAAAGATGAAATGCTTTTCACAAATAGAAATTTTGCAAAGCATTATGTATAGCAATGACTCTTACTCTCTTATATTTGCAGAAAAATACCATCCGTATTTTAGTTTGTCCATCGACATTTCCGACATTTAGTTTTTGATGTAACATATTTTTAAGTATTTATTTTTCCTCGAACATTTTTGACGCTATAAAATAAAGGTAGAAACTTTGATTCCATTGAACTAGTCATAAAGAAATCATTAAAAAATAATGAAATCAATACCTGCATTATAGTTGTCACAGTTAGCAACAAAACTTTATGGAAAGTATAGAACATTCAAGATAGGAGAGCCTACATTGTGAATTCCTTCCCCACTATTTGAATCGGCAGAGTGGTGAAGCTGTTAAATTTGCATAAACAAGCCTACACCTACATAGATGTTTTGAACTTTGTTTTAAATAAACTAACCCTACAAAAAATATAGTTTCAGATTTCGATATCATTTGGTTCATGGAAGGAAAGAGCATCAACATTTAAAGTTTCTTTCAAATCTCTGCGGATTTCTGAAGTTCTACTTTCATCTATGATCACACCGAAATGCCAGTCGGTTAAAGAATCCATAAGTGTTCCGGCTGCAGAAGAAAGCACCGTTTCCCGCCATTCCGGATAAAATGAAAACCGAAGAAAAGCGATAAACCGGATGTTTTTCGCTTTCCCTTGGCTCTAACAAAGCAGTAAAACTTTCCAGTCTCTGGTCCTCGACGCACCGAAACTATTTCGCTGAATTACCCATTCTACTTCTCACTTTGTCCTCAGCACATTTGCTTGATTAGTTCTTTTTTATACCGAATTTTCATCGCAATATTCTAAACGAGTGTATTTCATACTGAATTGTTGTTATGAAGAAACTATCGCGTTTGATTTATAAAGCAGAGGCAGCATCAAAACAAAAGGAAATGTGTATAAATTAGTTGTTAAAAATTATACAAACCATTGTAATTGAAGCTTGTCCATTCAAATGTTTTTCAGCTTGAATATTATAAAAAGTACAGAACACATGAAAAATTTGTAGTAATGAACCACACACCTCTCAAATATCCATATACGTTTGTCGAAATGGCAAAATTTCACTCTCATGTGTCAGAAAAGAGAAAATTAAACCGGGAGGACGCGCGAGGGTCATTTCATGACCCCAATCCCTCGGAAAACTCAAATTCCCAGAAAACTAGCCACCTGTTCATTCCTTTCTTATCAGTAGCTGAGTCAGTCACCCCCTCTGCCTTTTCTGAGTATTTAGAAAGTATTTCCGGAATTCCTCGTCCTCTAATACACGTTTGGTCAGTTACTGGGGTTATTAAATGACCCCTTGCGTCTTTCCGGTTGTTCCACAGACTAGACGTAGCTGATACGGTCAGCTCGTTATTTTCCTTGAAGAATTGAAGCATTTAACTGTTTCTCACATTTCCGACTCCATAAGAAATGGAGCGTTTACGAAAACATGTTGCTGAAGTTGAACCTGATGAAGATCCAGACTTTGAGAATGAAGAAAATGGACTTGAGGATGTTTTAGAAGAGATTTTTCAGATCATGGAACTTTCTGCGAGCATGATACGGAATCTGAAGAGGACGGAGGTTCTGGAAATCAAGATATGAATTGTTTTCATCAAAAGAGGGCGTTGAGAGGAGAAAAACAAAATTTAGGCAAATTATTCGTTGTCATAATATTGTGTCGCGCTTATCTGGAGCAAAAGGACCACCGAAAGATGTCACAAGCCCTGTGAAGAGTTGGGTATTATTCATCAACTATAACATGATACATTTAATTGTAGAGTGAACAAATTTATTTATCGAGAAATGCGCACCACACTTTTAGCCTGAAAGAGATGCGCGAAAAATGAACCTCTAGAAATCCAAACTCCCAGATAGCACGCACATTTGCAGCAAGTTTGATTTTTACTTGATATTATCTTGTCATGGCAAATTTGACGCGTCGATGTTGTAGCGAAACTGCTGCAAATTAATCAGGCAGAATCGCCACACTCTCTTGCAAAACAAGATTGCCACGGCGAAAATAGACAACTAGCTCCACCCCTCCTTACAACGCAAGTTTGCTGTGAATTTTTCATGACAAGTTCACAGCACGATTGCAAAACAAGTTTGCTGCAAAGATGATAGCACACTAAGAGACACTAAAACAGAGAAAAATCTTTCTCTGTTCAAAAATCAACCGATTTTTAATAGCATCTCCTAGACCGTCCTTCCTTTCATTAATTCAATAAATAAATGGTAATCTGCGAAAAAACTAACTTTTTTATAAAAAAAATTTTGAAACATTTTCCATCTTTTTACTAGAACTCTCACTTTAAAGAAAACTTCATCGCCTTTTTCTTAATCTTGAAATTATAACGTTTATAAACAAAATTAAACCTAAGAAACAGTGAATGTTTATTGAAAAATACTAACTTATAAATTTTGTCCCATTTTAAAGTAATTACTTTTGAACTCAAATTTCATAATTTATTCTACTAGCAAAACGTAGTTATTAGCGAAAATCGCTCTCTCCTTGACTTCAAATCATATTCTCAACTCAAAATTAAAAAAATTAACGCAATCAAGAAAACAGTTTAAAATAAATCGTATACGAATCGAATCGAAGGATGTATTAGCGAAATCTATCTTCTCCTCGCAGAGTTTAGCTGACCGAGTGGTTTGAACGTCAGGTTAGGAAGCGGTAGGTCCCGAGTTCTAATCCGAGGTTGTGTTCGTACTCTGTTTTTGCTATAGTTTGCAATGAGTTTGACGCGTGGTGACTTCGAAGCTTGCGTTAACTTGCTGCAAACTTGTTTCAAGCTTTCAGATTTGCAGAGCAAGATTGCTGCAACTTTGCTGCAAACTAAAATTGCTATCTTGGATTTACTTCCGCGCGTCTTAGCGTTCGCTAAGGAGGCGCGCGTTCTCTCGGGTTAACGTGTGATGTTGCAACTGAGGCTGGAAATGGATTTTTGGCAGATGTTTAGTTTAGTTATCTTTAAGTACCATTTAGAGGCAACACGAGAAATGTTTTAGGGTGGCCTCCGGAATTGAAAATAGTGGTCAGATTACGAGGACGACAACTAAGGCATCACTTCCTCTGCAACTTCCACACAATATCCTTTTGAGAGAGGAGAAAGTATTTATACTAGAGAATTTCTTCCAATGATATAGAAGTGGTTATAAAGGAGATTGAATTGAAAATGTAGTCGAACATCTCCGAATGACTGGGATAAATTTATCAGGATTTTAAAACATGTTTGAGTCAAAGGGACTTTTACTCAAATAGAAAGTGGTATAAACATGGTGAGAAGATCAGCCATTCATCACGTGCTGCAGAAAAATCTTCTGAAATAAAACATTTCACGTGACACTGGCTTTCCATAAAAGCTTCGTAAGCTCTATCTTTCGACATTTGCTGCTCATTGGTGGCGGATGTTAAAGGACACATTCAAAAGTGAAAATTCTCAGAACCTGCGTTTCTGCAGCAACCATTTCTCTTTTATATATTTTAGAATCTGCTTGATTTTATCAATCTTATTTTTTCGCATGTTTATTATGGCAAATTTTGAATGATAGTGTATTCAGGTGTAAGGATTCGTTAAGAAGTTTGTACGCTTCGTCGGTTAATCGTTTTCTTTAGACTTCACTCCATCGAGCATCTTCTCATGCTTATTTGTAGATAATGTTAATGATAAAGAGAACACCTCCCTGCCTCGGCATCTGGGTAATACCGGGAGGCATATTTACAAACCCTACCCTGATAGAACTGAGGCAGGAAATCAGTGAATATCATTGGCTACGAGAAGCAGTGACGTCGTTTTCAGCTCTCGCACGAAGCGTACGGCAATCATAACAAAACAAGAGTCGTCCCACTTTTCTTTCCGTTTTCCCACAGTTGAGCACAGAAAACATTCTTCCGTGGGTTGTAATATTTTTAAAAATGATATTATTTTTAAAAATATCAAAAAATAAAACATCCCACATTGTAAGAAATTATACTAATGAAAAGTACACGCACGAGAGCAAAGAACGACGTCATTGGTTTTCGGCGAAGCGAGCCAATCATATTGTCAGATTTCCTGCCTCAGTTCTATCAGGGTAGGGTTTGTAAATATGCTACCGGGAGACGGCCGCCGTTCCAGAAGCACGGGCACTGAGGGCGAACTCATAACAGCCCCAACACGAGCAGCACATGCTACGACCCCCCCCCCTTTACTGGGGAAACGACCTGTCATCGAAGACGGACCTTACAAGACACACCACCATTATTGTACCCACCACAGGAGCAGATCCCGCTTACTCAACCGGTGGCTTCTCGTCCTCGTAGTGTTCCGGATGGGATAAAAGTGTGGCAATGTTAAAGAATATTTGAGCTCATTTAATATTATAAATGTTAAATGAGATATTGTTCCAATGTGAAAATTGGCCATGAACTGTGTTGCTGAAATAATTCATTAATGAATTATTTCATTCACTAAGATGTACAACGTTTCCTTTTGCAGAAATATATAACAACATTTGCACTGTGATGTGTCTGAAAATCTTCCTGAACTGCGAGCTGAACTTGTATACAAGCAATGTGTACTACAAGAAAATTCGCACATTGAGCAATTGTATATCATAAAGCGTGGTAAATTAATAAGTTAATAATATGTATTTTACTTTCTGTTATAAGAAACACATCTCAAAGAAGTAATATTTTTCGGTTTGCAATATTGTATATTTCGAAGCATGCATTATTTATTAAATTTTGAAACAAGGATGGTATCCAAAGAAGATTATTAAAATGTTTTATATTCCGAAATATAAGTATTGTGCACATAGTAAATAGAAATAAATTGCATAGAGTCAAACATTTCTGAATTTGCTCAAATTGATTAGATTATAAGGCATCTAAATTAATATAATAAATTTGTCTGTGCAAATAAA
Organism: Araneus ventricosus; assembly: GCA_013235015.1. Taxonomy (NCBI): domain Eukaryota; kingdom Metazoa; phylum Arthropoda; class Arachnida; order Araneae; family Araneidae; genus Araneus; species Araneus ventricosus. The sequence continues at coordinate 5,576 of BGPR01027488.1, forward strand.
AATGAAAATTATTGTATTTATTTGCATCTCTTTAAAATGCAATTTATATGCATAACTGAGACACATTTCCAATAGCTTAATGATAAAAATTGCTACTATTACTTTTAAAAAATGATTTCATACATATCTGAATAAATTTACACAAGTATTATATTAGATCTTATAAATATTTTAAAGATAATTATTAGCATAGTAATAGATAATTTTATAAGGTAAAATTATGAGATAATGTATATATATATACATGAAATATTTATTGTAAGAATTATTATGATATGTTGTAAATACATAATAAACGTAAGCGATACTTTCATTAATGCTTAGAATATAATAATGTAATAATTGGATTTTTAATGAAATATGAATCATTTGTTGGTTAATCAGAATTTGTTGGCTTATGCGTTTCTTTAAAGATAGTTTTCTTTTAACTATTTATGAAATAGCCTTTATCGAATTAAAAACATAAAGAAATAGATATATAAACAAATAAAGCCTTGTTTGTACAAGTCATATAAAATTATTCGTCTTTAATAGAAAGAAACATGATGTTTCGTTTTATTAAAATGGAAGCAGTTTTTAAAACTTTGAATTCTGTATCAAATTTGAAGAGTTAATTTTGCGGTGAAAAAAAATGTAATGGCTGTTTTAAAAATTTGTAAAACAAATCATAAAACGTGTGTCAAATAGAATTTTATCAAAATAGGCTTTAAATTTATAAATAGACAAATTAATGCATTAATTCATTCGAATCTTAACACTTAGAAGAGAGTTATGAATTATTTATATATTATTATACAATAATTATGCAATAATTACTCAAACTTAGAATACATTTTAAACACACCCTGCAAAATAAAACTATTCAATACGAGAAATAATTCTAAAAATAGCATTAGTTGAATTTCTCTATGGGGTTAATGTTTACATAATTCCGTATTAATATAAAAATACGGAAAATCTATCAAAACAAACGATTTATTTAAATAATTTCGATTCAGATTATTTTACATTATTTTTATCTCAGGCGACTTCAAACTTAAAGGTCAAAGGAATAAAATTTATTTCAAACAAGTGCAGTTATAAAGCAGCTACAAAATTCTGCTTTGAATTGAAGAGAAACAGCGAGAAAGTAAACATTTCAAACTTGTGAATTTTCTTCTTTCAAAACAAAAGGAAAATAAAATATTTATTACGATTTCCCTCACTTTAAAATATAAATAGAACTCTCAACACTTTGTCAAATGAAACAGAAGTCGTTCACTTTCCACAATTAATAATTCACTCAAGAAGAGTGAAAATCATTAAAAATTAACCCTATTCTTGTTTTTTCACTCAATAAGAATTCTGAAACAGCATTTTAGAATCAGTAAGTAGTTTCACTTGTGTTGATTAGACGTCCAAATTTTTTTCACATGCATTAATTACAGTTTCTTCGAAGTCTTTCTCTCAGTTTTATGCTATTTTTCTACAACCAAACTACTTCTAGTGGAAATAATTAAACCTTTTCATGGCATTTTCCACTTTCTTCTTTGTTGAAGCAACGCGAAGGATTCCATTACATAGCATGACAAGAAAGGTACCATGAAGAACGATTTTCATTAAATATTAGTATTTTAATTTTTATTCCGCAGGCGGAAAGAAGCGAGATGTCATTTTTTCGGGAGGCAGATTTGCAGCTACTTGCTTTGTTTTCTTCCGAAACGGGAAGCACTACTCGTTTCTTCCTAAACACCGATACACTTCTTTAAGATAAAGAATCTGCCTTCAGAATCCCCCTCTCAATCATAAAAGGGGGATCGGAACGAAAGAAGGGTAAGTGTAATATGAGTGGGGAGCAAACACAGGATACTGCATAAAATAATTCAATAGTGAGATCTGTTCTTTGGTATGAGCTGAGATGATCCCGAGCTTTTGTAATGCCCTATTTCTTCAGGGATATTAATTTCCTTTGATGCGTGAATCTTCTCTTCTTATTTCATAACCACTTGCAATATGGCTTTTGAATTAGTAATCTGGTAGTCTCGCCTGCACAACGAATCAGTGCACAGTTATGGGAATATATTTATACGGGAAAATATGCAATCCGTTTCCATTACCACTTACATTATAGCTTTTGAATTAGTAATCTGGTAGTCTCTCATGAATAACAATGGGAATATATTTATACGGAAAAATATACAAGCCGTTTCGATAACCACTTGCAATATAGATTTTGACTTAGTAATCTGGTAGTCTCGCATACACAACGAATCTGGGCAGAGTTATGGGGATATATTTATACGGAAAAATATGCAATCCCTTTCCATAACCACTTGCAATATAGATTTTGAATTAATAATCTGGCAGTTTCGCATGAATAACGATGGGAATATATTTATACTGAAAAATATGCAAGCCGTTTCGGTAACCACTTGCAATATAGATTTTGAATTAGTAATCTGGTAGTCTCGCATGCATAACGAATCAGTGCAGAGTTATGAGAATATGTTTCTAGGGAAAAATATGCAATCCCTTTCGATAACCACTTGCAATATAGATTTTGAATTAGTAATCTGGTAGTCTCGTATGAATAACGATGGGAATATATTTATACGGAAAAATACGCAACCGTTTCCCTAACCACTTGCAATGTAGCTGTTGAAATATAATCTGGTAGTCTCGCATGCATAACGAATCAGTGCAGAGTTATGGGAATATGTTTATAGGGGAAAATATGCAACCCCTTTCGCAATCGGAAAAAATCGTATTTCTTGAATATTCCTTCAGCCATTTTGTACGTAGAAATGCTTGATAACTGAGCCATTGCTTGAGGCAGGATTCGACGAAACTCGGTTGAGTTTTATTTTTTTTATGCACTTTTCAGGAATGGGGAAGACGAAATTCTGATTTAAACTTTGCGTATGCTGTGTAAAAGGATTGCATATGATATTACCATTTCTTTTACAATTATAAATACTAGACATATCATTTAATTTGAAAAGGATGAAATTCTTAGTTACTGTTGACTTTTTTTGATGCCCATCGTACATAAAGAAACGAAATTGACGGAAAATATGTAGCATTTATTTTTATAATGCCCTTTTCTTATTATAAACAGATGCAAACCTGAATTAACCCCTTTTTTTGTCATATTTTTTTCGATTCTCCGACGAAATGATTATGTTTTCTATTCAAAGCGGGAAATCTCACCACGAAATTATGAAGAAAGTAGGACTATTTGCTCCATTTCTTAGCAATATTCAGAAATACAAAAATAACAAGAATAACGAGTAACGTAACATAACGTCACGTGTAAGTAGAGAAGAATTCAGTTTTAAGGATGCAATTTTTCTCTTCATCGCTTGGCATGTGAAGACGACAAAGAATGAGATAATCAGTCTGATCAAGAATAACACAGTCAAAGGGAAGTAAAGTCATGTGACATCACAGAGGATGTCACACCTTGGGGAGGTCTTCGGCTGTGTAGTGACATCACGTTCTTTTTTACTTTCTCGTACACAAAGTATACAAAGAGAAAGTATTGTAATCGCCAAAATATTCGAACTCGAGATTTTGATGAATCTCCACGTTTTAGACCTCCCTGAGTCCGAAAAACACAATTTTGGAATTAAGCCTGTCTGTCTGTGAACACGATAACTCGAAAACTATTAGAGCTACGGGGATGAAATTTGGTATGTGATCTTTACACATAATTTGTAAGTCCAATTTAGACAAAATCCATCAAAATTGAATAGCTAGATGCATAAAATTTGGTACACAGATCTGTTTTTATCATCATGAATGTAGGTCCGTATCAAAGTTTGGACCAAATCCGTCAAAGAGTTGACGGTCTGTCTGACTGTATAATCGCCTAATTGTAAAAATTATAATGACGGACGAAATAAAAATTGGTATGACGGTTGCTAACATTAATTATAGATCTGTGCCCAAATTTCATTCCAGTCGGTTAAAAAAAGGCGTTTAAATTTCATATTCAATGTTTTTAATCCGATTCTCCATGCGCATGCGCACTGGTAGCAATCTCTGCGTACGCGGAAGGATTACTTCACTTTGTCCGTGAGCCAGCAAGAGTGGAAGTATGTGATTTAGATGCGTTTTAATCGGCAGGCATCTCTTTGAATTTTATTTTTTACCTAAATATTTTACAATCACTATAATCTACAATGAAAAACCTTCTGATAGTCGTTGGATTCTGGGTTACAGTAGGTTCGAATTTTTTTATCCACGGGGGGGAGGGGAAATATCACCTTTTTGGGAAAGTATACGAGAAAGTTTAGGGGAGACCACTCCCGCTGGTTTCCTTCTACAAGATGCGCAATAGATTTTAAAATTAACCCTGGACTAGTAGGAGGGATCGCACATACGCCATGCAAAATGTTTTCGTCACTGAGTGTATTTAAAAAGCAGTTTCTCTTCGGTGCCGTCTATGTCTACCTATAAAATATAGAAAATCATAAAGAAATGTATGAAAATAAAAAAGTGAAGCATATTATTAAAATAAATCTGAAATATGTACGATTATTAATGAGAAAAGAGGTACCTGTCAGACGCTATGCGATCTACTATGAAATTTTTAGAGGTAAAACATTTATAGGATTAAACTAGCGTCGTGTAAGCGTGAATTGACATTAATACGACCTGATCTTGGATTTTAGCTTCAAACTGACCCCCTAGCTTTATAAATTAAATTAATATACATCGAGCAGAAATCTCGGTGGCTCCAAAAGTGCTCTTCCTACTGTGTTCAACAATGTATCTCTGTTTCCAGCATTTCTTTATATCTGGGGAAAGTGCTAATCATCTTTCTACTTTTACTATTCACACATGCTCCTTTACACTTCTTGCAAGAATTAATTGGTTAAGTACTTTAATTAAGTTGCATAACTAACCTACTTTAACCTACTTAAAGTAATTAATTCAAAAAATGTATTTATAGCTTCAGAATGTATGGCAATCACCTAAATAATTCGTGTGCATATAACACATCACATGACAATTCTAATTCAGAAATAAGAATTATATTATGCTTAAGTTGCCACTGACTGAGATGGAAAGAAAATCCAACATCCATAAGCTATAGAGGTAATTACTATCTTTTTATAACGTAAGCGTAAAAACGAATTACTAAACTAATTACTAAACCAGCGGGAGTGGTCTCCCCTAAACTTTCTCGTATATTTCCCCAAAAGGTATCATTTTCCTTCCCCTCCCCCCGCGTGGATAAAAAATTCGAACCTACTGTAACCCATAATCCAAAATCCAATGGCCATCCACGATTTCCTTCGGCGCACGCCAAAGTCACGAGCAAAGTCACCAAGACGCAAAATGACCTTGCGTCATTGTAAGAAAATCGAATATGCAATTTGAACGCCTTTCTTTAAACCGATTGAAACAAAAATTGAACACATATCTTCAATTAAGGTTAGAATGCCACATACCAAATTTCATTTTTCTAAGTCATTGTATTAAGGAGTTATTGCGTTCAGGAGTATGCGCTTATACAGACCGATAGACAGTCAACCCTTCGACAGATTTGGTCCAACATTTGATACGAACCTACATTCCTGATGATAAAACGGTTTACCAATTTTTATATATGTAGCTATTAAAGTTATCGCGTTCACATGAACACGGACAGGGAGACAGACAGACAGACAGACTTCCCGTGGACGGAGTTTGTTCAAAATTTGATAGAAACCTAACAAATATTTTTAAAGGTCCCATACCAAATTTCATCTCTCTAACTGTAATATTTTTCTCGTTATCGTGTTCAGAGACAGACAGACATAATTCCAAAATTGTGTTTTTCGAACTCAGGGAGGTCTAAAATGTGGAGATTCATCAAAATCTCGAGCTCGAAATTTTTGACGATGACAATACTTTCTCTTTGCATAGGAGAAAGTAAACAAACGGGAATGGAAACTTTCTGGTATACATTCTAACAAAGGTGTCCTACCCAACCCCCATATTTAAAATGTTTGCGGAGTCCACGATATATTATGATATTGATATTGTCTTCGCAGAACGCTGAAATACGAAAGGGTCAAGAAGGCAAGCAAGAAAAAATTTGCGAAGTCAGTAAAATAGCGCCAGAAAAACGCCAAGTTTACGAATGTCGTGTGCCAATACATGATATGGCGCGTATTTTTGCATCATAGTAATATATGCAATTTGAAAGCCTTTCTTTCAACCGATTGAAACCAAAATTGGACATGGATCTACAATTACGGTTCGAAGACAACACACCAATTTTCATTTATCTAAGTCATTTTGCTAATGAGTTATCGTGTACACAAGTATACGATTATAGAGACAGACAAACAGTCAATGGATTTGTTCCAAATTTTGATACGGACCTACATTTCTTATGATAAAACTGTGTATTAAATGTTATCCATCCAGCTGCGTAGGTGTCTGAGTTATCGTGTTAACATAAACGCGGACAGACAGACAGACTTCTCGCGGACGGATTTTGTACAAAATTTGATAGCGATCTAAAAATTAGGTGTAAAGTTAACTTATCAAATTCCATATCTCTAGCTTTAATAGTTTTCGAGTTATCGTGTTCACAGATACACAGACATAATTCCAAAATTGTGTTTTCGGATTCAGGAAGGTCTAAAACGTGGAGATTCTCAAAATCTCGAGTTCGAATTTTTTGACGATTACAATACTTTCTCTTTGTATTCTTCGTATAAGAAAAAGTAAAAATTATCTGAGAAATAATTAATTTTAAGCGTGGTAAAACATGGAGTTTAAAGACTTGACATGCATTACAATAATGGAAAGTATTGTTGCGAATCATTAAAAATATTTAAAGAAATTTGTTAAAATTAGTTAAAATATTACGCGACAACTGAATTTATATCATTGAAAAGATAACCTTTCGAATTTTCAGAAGGTGTTAAATAAATTATTTTACGACAATATTTTTGAAAGATATAGCTTTTATTTATTTATTTACAACCCACGTGGACGCACTCCCCCATTGGATATGGAGAGTTAAAACGGCCGACGAGGAAAGCACACTCTCTTTTGAGGCCAGAAATGAACAATACAAGCAGTGCACCTACAGACAGTACCAAACCGCAAATCACAGAATAAGTACAAAAATAGTCACAATATTCATAAATAAAAAAATAAAACCAGAGAAAATTAGTCATTAACAAAAACACGGTAAACAAGTTACATCATAAAAAAAGGAAGAAACAATCATCATTTACAAACAATACGAAATACGGTGCATGTACAATATAACAGAAAGCAAAACCAGCATAATCATAAATGAAAAACATCTGGATTTGTAATATAGCTTGAAAATGCAGAATTTTCACTTAATTTGAAATTAATTAAAATTTCAAAACAATCGCTCCATGCACATTGCCACCGTCCAAAACACGCACGCACGCACACGCACTTTATATAAAGATATGCGAAACAAAATAAAGGCTCATTTCAACTGAAATCTGTCGCACACACACGCACTTTATATAAAGATATGCGAAACAAAACAAAGGCTCATTTCAT
>BGPR01027490.1:0-20115 GCA_013235015.1 Araneus ventricosus
TCGTCTTTGATTCTTCTAGCTTGCTTCTAGGTCTGAGAAAACAGAATTCAGCAGGAATCATGACAGATGCATTTCTTGCAACGCCACTCGTGCAAAATCGCAGGAGTTGAAATATTTTCGCTTCCCAAAAGACGAAGAAAGGTATGAACGAATTTTACTCATTTTTCAACCTTCGGCTTAGTGTATACATAGTTCGTTCTCGTGTCAATAAATTTCTTTAATGCTCGCATTATGTTTTATAGATCCGCTTAAACACAGCATAACAGGATGGCAAGTCACACTGTCTGCTTTCCTTCTTCTGGTACCTCAATTGTTTGGAAAAAATGAAATTTGTCCTCCTCAGCCGCTTCAACCAAGATGCTTTAGAAAACTATTTTTCTCGGGTATGTTGTTTATTGCTTTAAATTAATTTATTTAATTATAAAATTTGAGTTTGGTAAAAGAAAGTTGTGTAAATTAATAAATTGCTTTTATTTTATTGAACTTATTTAACACAACTTTTCCATCATTTCTTTAGGTATTCTTTAAAAAATTCAATTTCAAATTATTTTATTATAAACACAAATTTGGAAGGTTCAATTTATTCTAAAATTTAACAATATTTTTAACATTTAAGAAATCTTTTAAGGCTGTCTTAAATGAAAAATAAGTAAATTGTGTAAAATAATTTGCTGATTACTATAAAAAATACATAGAAACTTAAAAATGTTTATTAATTCCATGTGTTTAATTGATATTTTCTCTTTAGGAGAGGCGAATGACCATCCTACTCCAGTGACAGGACACTGATGTTATTACTGAATTGATGTTTGCTATGTGGAAATGCCAACCATGAGCCAGATGATGACATCATTCCACCCAAATCATCCCGCAAACGGATGAAGATTGCCTAGATCTTGTTATTGATGAACCATCATGGATTGCCCAGAAGCACAGGAAAATTGGGATGATTTGGAGCTCAACAGTGCCACTTATGTGGCAGGCTACATTTCAACAGTATCTCTTCAGAAAATCTACTGTGAACTCTGCAAATTAAATATATGCCAGCAACGCAGCAACTGCCACTTATATTCTTCTGTCATTTAAAGAGTTTGCTAACTCAAAAGCCGGATTACAATATCCTTCGCAACTCTTTGTAAATTGTATTTGTAAATCCGGTGAAATTTTCAACTATATTTTTTCAAACACAAGTCATCAAAGGGGAATTTTGAAAAGATTAAAGATTTACAAATGAGTTAATATTGTTCTAAAAGCCATCAATTTACTTAATGGCAAACTTAGTTTTTGTTTGGTTGATCAAGTTCAGCTGAGATAGTTATAATTATTGTATACATATATTTTCTTTATAATAAATTTTTATAGTAATGAAACAACTGAAAAACGTGAAATATATATAAATCATATTTTTAAATGGTTTTGTGATACTGTTGTGAAATTTGGAGCTCTTGGTAAGTATTTAAGACAGTTGTGTTAAGCACGGTTGTTCTTGAAGATTTCTAGTGTTGATTAGTTATTTCTTGAATACTTGATTTTGGTTTGTTCAGTCTTGTTTTCCCCCATGGTAAAATGTATTCAGTGAAGTTTTTGCTGATGTTGAAAGTTTTCTTACGTATTGGTAACTTTTAGCTGCTCCTAGAGACAGAGGTTTTTTGTATAGTGTAGTTTATGTTTCAGGGTAAATTTTTTTATTAATTGTGTTTAATTTAATCGTATCATGTAGCACCTGACACAGGAACACAGCATTTTTTTATTGGTGTCTGTCCTGGGAAAAATTTTAAAAAAAGCTTCAGTTCTTATTTATTAGTATTTTTAATTATTGTTGTTGCCTGTTAATATTTTTTGTCAGTATTTTCAACTGTTAATTCTAAGTTGAATAAATTAATGTGATTTGAATTTCTTTTGTAATGTGTATTCTTTGCATGTTGATAGAGTTTACATTCGCAAATAATATTCATTTACCTACATTGTTCATGAAGCGAAAATTTTCGTTTCCACCTGACTTCTATGAATACTTTGATATGTAATTCAGGAAAATGATTAATTAACTTTAACGTAATTATGGATTTTTAAGGAGAAGTAACATTTTTTAAGATACATAATTATACTAAAAATTAAACAGTTCTATAATAAATACATTACTTCTTGCAATATGATGAAATCGTGTGTTTTCAAGAGAAAGATATGAATTAGCTTTTTTTCCATACAGTAATTGTGTGTATATGTATGTTTGATAAATAATTAATATAATATTTTTAAGGTCCTTAATTTTTTCCAAAAAAGTCCTTAATTTTTGTTTTGTAAAAAGAGTGGGAACCCTGTAGGGGATTTTTATGTTTTTCCTGTAAAAGAGGATATTGTTAGAGTAGAAAAGACTGATGTTGTAAAAGTTTTAGAAGAGCCATTTGCAATAACCGTGAACAATACTACTTTAAAATTTGAATATTGTATTGTTTAGCAGAATATGTAACAGACCACCTTTTTATTTTAATGTATTTCCTAATAAATATATTCTTTAAGCATCATTTTGCATTTATGACCCATTTTACCCCGAGATGGGGTAAAATGAGTCAAAGCTATTCAAGCTAAGTTTAATTAATTTATAATTAAAAAATAATTGTTAAAATTACATAAATATGTCCTGAAGGAATGTAATGTCAAGATGCAATTGAAAAAAAAAAACAGGAAAATTTTATGATTTTATTGCTACAAAACTTTGCATGTGAAAATAAGCTAAAAAGTGACCCATTTTACCCCACCTGACCCTAACTTTTGTTTTTGCAAATATTATTTATCTATTTAAAACTTAATTTGTTAAAAAAAAATAATAAAACTTGTATAAGGATCTAGCTCCATAATTTCTACTTGAGAAATTTGTGATATTCTTTGGAAATCTGAAGCTTTTTTATAATATAAAAAAAATAAGAATTTTCATTTTAAGATGGGTTTTTTAACATTAACTGAAAATTGGGTTATTTGGGTGCTATAATTGTAGTGACCTAAATATTGCAATTATTGAATATGAACCTATATTATATATTTATTGTTAACAATACAAAGTTGGATTATAAAAAAAAGAATGTATATTTGAAGAAAATTTTGTGAAAATGTAAAAATTTTTTAAAGTATTTCCTGAATTAAATAGGAAAATTTTGTTAAAAATAGGGAAGTTAAATACCAGTTTCTTTATTTGGGTATGAAATCCAAACAAAGTTTAATTTTTTCAAACAAGTATAATTTTCAGTGACATGAGAATTGTGGATGAAATTTAAAAGAAAATTTAGCTGTTTATTTGGACCCTAAAATTGTGGTGATATAAATATTATTACACATACTAAACGTGAACTTATATTAAAGGATGTGAAGTTGAATTATTCAAAAATGAAAAGATATAGAAAATTTTTGTGAAAATGCAAAAATTTTAAAAAGTATTTCCTGAATTTAGTAGGAAAATTTTGTTAAAATTAAGGAAGAGTTAAATACCTGAAAAAAAGATTGAAGGAAAGCACATTGAAGTATTTATAGGTGACAGACATTGTGTGCACATGGAGAGTTTTATTGCAATTGCACATTCCAAAATAAATAGAAACAAGATATGGGATTCAATTTCATCAGCTTTTGTATGTTTCAATTGTGATTTTTGATTAGATAAGTTTTAAAAAAGATTTAATTTGGTATGATTAAATTTTTTTTTCTAACAAGTCAATTCACCCTTAAATAGATTCTAGGAGCAGTTGTACATTAGAAGTATTGCTTTCATTAAGAATAAGCAGCATAAACATTAGAGACACATCATAGTATTAACCAGGAAAATGTTGAATATTTTGTGTATTTAAAATGGAAGCATTTTAATAATTTAATCTCAAACTCATGAACTATTTTTAAAAAAAACAATTATTCCCCTCTCCTTCCAGTGTTATACACTTGCTTTCATTCCTTAAAATTCAAAAGCATTTTTTTTTTCCTGTAACGGGCTTAAGAGAAAGTAGATTGCATAAAATCAATTGAATTGGTCTTTCTCAATTTATTCATGTTATTACTATTTATTCCGAAAGAAAATGAGTTCAATAGGGTGTTGCTGAAAGTAGGAAGAAAAATAAAATAATGGAATAATGGCACTTTCATGATACTCAGGGGAAAAAAGAACAGTAAATTAAGGGGATCACATACCCCTTAAAGAGTGGAAAAGTGTGGATTTTGCGAGAAAGGGTTGATCATGCCCCGGACTCATTAACTCGAAATGAAACACAAATACCTTTTTCAGCACACTAAATTTTCCGAATATTGTGTACATGACTGTTTGAAACCTTCTAATGAAAAACTTTGAAATTTTAAATATTTGGTGTCCATATTGCCTTCTTTAAAATGTCATAAAATCATAACTTCGGTTTAAATCCTAAAATTTATGTGCACTTAAAACAATAAAATAACGGCATTGAAAAATGTATTTCCGGTTTAGGAACAAAAATTACAGAAATTATGCATATTTTCTTCAGAGTTAGTCATTTCACTTTTGTAGCATTTTAAAATTTTGCAAAAAAAGGGAATAAGTAGGTATTATAAAATCCTGTGATGTGCAAATCATTCTAAAATTTAAAACAGTCGTTAAAAAAGATTTTTTTAATATGTACTTTCTACTGAAAATTATCATTTATGTAAACAATAGATCATAATACTCTCGTAAAAAATTTTAAATTTGCTTTGCAATTGATAAGAGCCCTGGACGTTCTTTACTATTTGTCTCAAAAATCGCATCTTTCGACACTAAAGGGGACCTTAAAAAGAATTTCTGTTAAAACACAGAAAAATCAGAAACAGAATTTCCTTGAAAACACGGAAAAACCAAAAACGGAATTTCTGAAAAAACGGAGAATTCGAAAACGGTAAAACCAAAAACGGAAAAACCAAAAACGGAATTTCTGAAAAAATGGAGAATTCGAAAACGGAAAAACCAAAAACGTAATTTCTGTGAAAAAACGGAGAATTCGTAAACGGTAAAAGTAAAAACGGAAAAACCAAAAACGGAATTTTCTGTAGAAAAACGGAGAAATGCTTTACGAAACGGAATATTGCCGGCAACACTGCTGCCGGTACTTTTTCCGTGATTTGACGGATATTTTTTTTACAGTGCACATGTTGCTTCACATAACCCCACAAGTAAAAGTCTAATGGCATTATGTCCGGGGATCGTGGTGGCCATGCCAGGACATCACCCTTTCCTATCCACCGCTGGGGGAATGTTTTATCCAGAAACTCACGAACAATGTTGCCTTAGTGTGGAGGAGCGCCGTCCTGTTGAAAGATGACACCTTCTGAAAATTGTGGAACTGCATACAATTGCAACATATCAAGGTAGATGTTTGACGTCACAGTCGACTCCGCAAGGTGCGTAGTGTTGCGTCATCACCTGCGCGCGCATACCGTTGCACTACAGACACTCTTTGGGATACTGTCCAATGTAGCGCATGTTTCAACCTTTCGTTTCGTTTCTGTTCGCCACAACAAGCGTTCGTAACTGCACCATTACTTTACGGACACACTGCATAAATACAGTTTGCATCATACTAGAGAACTATGTGGAAGCTTCAATAAACAAATTTAATCGTCTCTATCCAAAGGATAATTTATTTAAAGATCAAAACAATGTTCTTCATATTAATTTCGCGAATAATTATGAAATTCAAGACAAGCACTTATTCTTTTTCATACCCAAAACGCAGGACTTTAAAATCATAATGAAATTTAGAAGCATGAAATTGAAGAGAGTTTGGACTACATCTTGTCTTCAGAGTTCTGTAAAATAACGGATTATTAAAATGCTCAAGTCAGATGAGTCACCTGCACTAGTGTTCTTGTTCATGGAAGGAAGGCTAGATGGAATTTCGATAATTGAAGGGAATGGGTAAGACTAACTGTGAAATATTATGATATGGAAAACAAGTGCTTTATTTATTATTATTATTCACACTCATCACTATAGGGAAATCTTTCTGCTTGAAATCTGCTCGATATGATCATTATTATCAATATTATTTACGTTTATATTCTTTCAGTGCAGTATATCTTTTCACACAATTCAGATTATCGTCGCTTGACAAGCAGCACCACCTATCTCAATTTTTTGAAATTTCAAAGAGGAAGATAAAACTGAATTTTTTGCAACCAATAACGAATTTTTCTCATTTTTTTTAACATATGGTAGAAGAATTCTGTCTCCTTTACATACCAAACGTTAAAAAAATTCAGAAATAGCCATTATTAGTTGCGAAAATTTCCCTTTTTTTCCCATCTTTGAAATTTCAAGAAATTGGGATAGGTGGTGTTGCTTGTTAAGCGACGTTATGTTACATAAAAAAGTCATGTTGAATTTCTAATTTTTCAAATTTAAGAGCTTATACTTTGGATGAAGGATTTGCATTGCTGGATCATAACAAACCGGTGGTATGACTTTTTTAACAAAAATATCATTGGCAAAAAAAGTAATAAAACTATGACTTTTCCTGAAAGATATATTGTACTCCGATAAACAATGAAGATTTTAGTAAAATTTGAAAAGCTCTATGTCGAATAGTTTAGCTCCAAAAGGCCTGCGAGTCTTAGGTACCCTGTTTTACCCTACTTTCCCCTATATCTTTTCATACAATTCAGATAATAATACATAGATCAATAATGTTGCGTTTCGTATTTTTTCAAATTTAAAAGCTAATGCTTTAGATGAAGGATTTGCATTGCTGGATCAAAACCAAGGAATAATTTTTAATCGGAAATCGTTTATTTCAACTTTTGAGCTAAGACCTTTTAAAGACCAAACACTTTCACGTCTTTCAGCTTGACTACGGCATTGTTATAACTGTTTTGTTTGGCACTGCATTGCAGACCGGTGGTAGGTATAATATTTAGCTCTATTCAATTCCTTGAATTGTTAAATGCCAATGACTATAATCATTGAAGGATTTTCTAGGTGAAATCTAACTTTCAAAATCAGAAAATTTCGATCTGAGAAACTAAGAATCCAATAAAAATGGTATTCAATGTGATAACTCTTTATTCTCTATTGATATTCATTTTTTTCTATTCATAGGACAATTTTATGGAGCCACTATAGTTCCACACATAAAGTAAAATCGATTTAAAACCGATATAAATTAGAAGATTAAATTTATTAAGGGATGGATCAATAGTTTTTGTCTCCTTGGTTACGGTGCGTTATAACATTTTGGTATATGTTTCGAAAATTTCGAAACCACTTCGTAACTCATATTCGTAGTTCATTCAAGAGAATCATTATTCTTTAACACATTGTCACAAAAGTTTAAATAAAATGCAAAACACCCCAGTGTGCCTTGCTTTTAAAGAAGCTGTGAACATCGATATAAAACGCATCATGAAACCCGTAATTTTATGGTGGTATTGATCTTACTCAATCTACGAGAAGAGGTGTCATGATTTTCTCTGTACTTTACAACGTAATTTGGCTTGGAATCATACTTATCAGGATAGTTTGCTTCAAGGAAAAATCAGATTTAATTCTGTTAACAGCCACATTGATCAAAATATCATATTTGATGTTATGGTGGATTGTACGTTTCAGAAAGATATACTTTCTCAATCTTATTGAGAAATTGAAATATATTGAAGCAGAACTTAACGTTCGGGATTATAAAAAATTGTTGCTCGCATCAAACTTAACTGTTTTTGTTGTCTTCCTAATGATTTTTCTTAATCCAACTCTGAACATTTTGCACTTTGTCTACAAAAACAAGCTGCCAATCTGCATTGATGAACTAGAAATATTTTCAGCGATACAAAGTAAATATGGCATTATTTTGATTTACGAACTTGCTGCATCATACACTCATACAAGCATTACTTACACCATCGTAGCGTTTTATCTCATATATTGCAATACTTTTGCAGCTTGTCTTCGGGGAAAAGAATCTTCCAAACCCCATGTAAATGAATTCTACGCTAAAGTCCTTGGAATTTTCAAATGTTTGGAAGAAACGTTCTCTGTTGTAATGTTTTTCATCTTCGGTCACATATTTGCGGATTGCTTAAAGAATATAATTTTAGTAGTCAATGGCTACGAGAACGGAATTTTATCTTCACTGAACAGTCGAATTCTGAACTTCATTATGAATGTAATACTGGCAATTATTATCACTCTTTCTGCTGAAAAAGTCCAAAAAAGTGCTGACGTGATTCGCCAATCTGTTTTTCTATCTAGTGATGATTTACATTACTCTACTGGACAATACATAAAAATTCTCGAAGACCGCAACCATCTAAAACTGACGATATGGGGCACAGTTGCAATCAGCAGATCCTTACTTCTTTCTTTAATTGCATGGAATTTCACATATGGGGTCATGGTACTGCAACTTCATCACAGTTAAAAATTAATACAAGATTGATGAAAAAGGAAAAAGACTGAAAGATTGAATTTGTGAGTTTTTCCTAACCCATTATAGAATGTTTTTCAACTAAGAAAGCGGAATGAAGGAAAATGGACTTGCTACATAAACCCCGCACATGTCAAGACTTTTTCGATATTCCACTTATAAAATAATGATCTCTTACAAGTTAAGATTCAATAATGACCGTCAAATTTTTCAGCCCTTTGACTAAAATTTGTTCTCTAGAGCAATGAATATATTTTTCAAAATTAGTTTTGCATCTTCGCATAGACATCTCAAAATTTGATTAGAACTGTCAGAAACAGTACATGGTGGTCGAACACTACGAAAAAAGGAGATTATGTAACGTTCACATTGTGAACTTACGTAAAATACAAAAAAAACTGTTTCAAAATATTTTTCCTCTGTAACTCATAGCACATATTGCGGAGATGAAACTTTTTTGACGTAGAATTACGTCTCTCCATAGTGATCTAATGGTGTGTAGGGAAAGGAAAAAATTACGATGCTTTTTGCGCTAAAGTTAAACGCTTATAGCTCCGCAACCAAATAACATAGAGAGTTTGTTTTAGTTTTATTTAACAGAGAAATGTATACATTAATGACTGCAAATAGAATTTTAAAATTTAAAATTTACGGTTTATATACATTAGAGTTACAAAGTTAGTGAAATTCACGAATAATTTAGCATCGATAGATTCACATAGTCACACTATACTAATAGTCACTATAAACTATAGAGTTAATAGTCTCATACTACTTTACACTTCAATACACTACTTTAGTCACAGCAAGTCACAGTTGAGTAAGGTAAGTAAGTCTACGCCCCTCAATCCCAGCGGCCGTTTCGCAGGGACAGCCTCCCGTCAATTTTTTTAGTTCCAAATTAAGTTGCGTTAACATTGTGTAAACTAAGAAATTACTTCAACAAAGCAATGAAAACGAAATCAAATTGCAACTATCTACATGTACAGAAATCTTTGTAAGCAAATTATATATCTCAATTTTTCGCATAAAATGATATGAAATTTTAATATTTTGCATAAAATTTTTGATTACACTAGTACTTGCATTATAACTGCAGCATATTTTCACTAATCTTTGTATACAAGCAATTTGAATTACAACTCTACCCGCGCATATTAATTTTTTATAAAGTAAGGGGATAAAACATAATACATGTTATCTGTATCGTTTAATAACAAAAACTATTATCAAATATAAAATCTGATAATATTTTGCAATAATATAATTGAATGGAAAGAAAATATAACTACCTTTAGAGGTCAGTAGAACATGGTACCTGCTAACAATTATTAAAAAGCGACTTTTCATAGCTTCGGAGATAATAGTTTTATCATCAATAGGAATAAAATTTTTCACATAAAATTATATAAAATTTCAATATTTTCCATAAACTTTATGACTGCATTAGCACGTGCATTATAACTGCAGACTATTTTCACTGTTCTTTATATGCAAACAAGCAATTACAACTACAACTCTACCAACCATGCATAACTTCTTCATAAAATAAGGGGAAAGCTAATACATTTTATCTGTATCGTTGAATAACTAAAAGTAATTTCAAATGTCAAATCTTATGTGATGAAAAGAATAAAGTTGTTAAGTGTTCTGCATATATACATACTTCTAAAACCAGTAGAACGTGGCACCAGCTTTCTAACTATTTTGAAAAAGCGCCTTTTATAGGTTGGGAGAGAATAGTTTTATCATTAATGGGAATTAAATCATACCATATTGTTGAATAGTAAGAAACCACAAATTTCCTTACGGCTTTATTTATATTTCGCACAGTGAGAGTGGACTATTGATAGAAATAACCCACTCCTGTTGATATGCAAGATGGTATTGTAATCTTTCGAGGCCCGAAAGATCTTTTCTTTTGGTATCCATGATGAAGAAACCCGACCAATCCACTGCGAGTATGTGGAAAATAATATACACTAGCAGCTTGATACGAAGGCAATATCTGTTAGTTTGCAAGATGGTACTTTTATCATCTGAGACCAGAAACATTATTCCAGACCGCTACTCCTCCTAATTCAAAATGGCCACTTTCGTTAACAAATGTAGGATTTTTCTGATTGCTATGTTCTCTCTGAATGATAATCCATCTATTGTCAAGTTTTACACCAAATCTTGGGACATGCATGCAATATTTTATGATTTGCAAGATGGTACTGTTATCATCCGAAACCAGAAACATAATTCCAGACCACTACTCCTCCTCATTCAAAATGTTTACTTTTAATGACAAATGTGGGAATTTTCGGAACCCTATTTCTCTCTAAACAATAATCCATCTATAGTCAGGTTTTACACTAAATCTTCGGAATAGTTAGTCCATTCCAAAAGACTCCATTGATTTATCGCCATATGAGACGCTCGCTCCCTTCTACGATAACTTGGGTGGTTTTCTTAAGTCGGTCATTCACGAACGCTCCACTTCGGACCACTCCACTTTTTAGTCATCCATTTAGGCAGGTCATCAATGGAAGCTTCACGCAATTGAAATCCATCCGCTAAAGATCACTCCAGTCTCTACTGTACCTACTTCTCACACCGCCTACAAAAACACGAAACTCTGCTTGCTCCGTTTTCCTCCAGGGCGAGAGAGAATTGCACCGTCTCCCCCAACGTATCTACACAGGTCGCATTTCACCAGTTGTGATCGGCAGTCCAAATGAAGCGGTTGGAAACCCAAACTTCCGTTTATACCACTCCAATTATCATCGGATTGACGACACGTTTTGGCTTGGAGTTGAGCGCTCATGAATGTACAGCCTTTAGCAGGACATTTACGAAGGGAGTGTTCCAGTCCATTTGGAGCGCGTCTCACCAGATAGTTCCATTTTTCAGCACATTCAATCTTGTGGGTCATTCAAGGATGCTATGTAAACCACACAACGGGTCACTTCAATCACCTCGGGCTGCTGTGCCTACCCCTCCTCCCGCTTTCAAAACGAAACACCCCGCCCTGCTTAACCCGAGAGGGCTTCACTCTCCCATCTGTACTTTCTGGTTTCCGCTTTTGTGAGAGAGCCTAGCTACCCCTTTCCCTATGATCGTATTTCAGTTTTATGGTCCACCGCGCCGAATGGGAAACAGGACCAGATGAAAATCCAAACTTTTCAACCATACCAAGCTAATTATCATCGGATTTTAGAATTGGCGATGTTTCTGTGCGAGGCGCTCCAAATGGTGTGGAATGGTATCACCGTGAATGTTCAGCTTTAAGAAATCAGAACCCACAGGTCTGCAAGTATACGAAGTAACATATAGAGTCAAGTTTGATTAGTTTGAGCTGAAGTGCTGGTGTCCGTAGGCCTAAGAAACCGTTGCAAAAAAGTGGCGCTTATACTGCAGTTTCTTATGGCCTTCAACTTTACCTATCCTCAATTTCCGTTGTCCAGCATTGTCCTGGTTTCAGTTAACATTTCCAGTATCTAAAAACAGACTTAATCATCTGAAAATGGCATTTTTGGTCAATCCAATAACTTACTTTAAAACAGGGTGCTTTGGACTCACTTCTGAGGAGGAGTTAGGAGACCAGATAACCGATTTTGATAAGATGTTCAGGCGTCTTATTCATTGCTACAAAGCAATTCAGCACAAATGATTTGCTTCTTATATCCTCCAACATAAACAAAGCTGGAAAAGAATATCAAAAACGCTTAATTTTTGACATCACAGGCATTTTGACAAACAATGCCCTTTGACTACTAACGGGACATATACGTTACACTCGCATTTTAAAATTACTACCGGAATTAAAATTGCTTTGAAATTCATTATATGTCCCAGTTGTAGAACAAGTGAGCACATTTCATTTTCAGTCACCTACATGCCACAGAATATATTTCCTCCAAACGCTATTGTTTACTACGAACTTTTATTCAGTGCATGTATGTTCGATAGTTTTGATCCCGGTATGTAATACAATTTTTTTCACAATAATTTTGATGATATATTGTAAAATAGCCGCCTTCGGCGATCAGCTTGCGTGATCGCAGGAAATAAAATTTCGCCTGAATCTCTTATGCTTTTTTATATTCATGCCTCCCTTAACAAAGTAGTTTTCAACTTCAAATTGCTATAGACATTTAACAGACGATCTTTTCGTAGCCTTGCACTTGTTCTGTTCCTTGTCTACATTAACGTAAAATACGCATTTAATTTCAACATTAAATTGGCACGCCACATTTTACATCTAGCAGCATGCTAATTGGCTTAAAACACGCTGATAAAAATAATTACAACATAGAAACGGATTGCTGTGTTATTAGATTTTATTTCATTATATATTTACTATATTGAGAACTTCCTTTACAGATTTCACAGAAAAATTGATCAAATAACAGAAGAAAGTAAAATCCAAAGGATATTTTCTAAACATTAAACAATGGAAGAGAAAAACACAATTAAGTACTTGTTAAAAATATGAAAACGGATTGAAATGCGTTGCAACAATGAAAAGTATTGTTGTAAATTATGCCAAAAAATCACTTAAAAGGTTATTAAAATTAGAGAAAAAGTTTTACGGGAACTTAATTGATACCATTTAAAACGTAATTTTTTGCTCTTTCTGATAGCGTAAAAAAAATTTGTGTTCCAATATTTTCGGAAGTAATTAACGAAAAACGTCGAAATTTCGCCGAATTTTTAATTAATTAAATTTTAATTGAAATTTTAAAATAATGGCTCGGAGATGCACATTCCCACCCTCCAATGTATGTTTGTGCCAAATTTCGAATCTCTTTGTCCAGCGGTCTGCCCTGTCGAGCGCCAACACACAGACACACACATATTCTCCTTTATTAGTAGTAGATATGATATACCTAATTCATTTCTAGTTGGAAGCTGTCTAGAGACATTTGTTTTTCCAACGCTTCAAAATTTGACGAAAATGCGACACTGCATTATCATTAATAAATTTGTAGCGCGCATAACCACTGCCTTATTAGGGCGGTGCTTCTCAATGTTCGATGAAACTGTTTCCCGCGCTTTCAGTGTTTCTCATATTGCGCCAGAAGATTGTTGCTTTGCTGTTACCTCCTTCTCTGACACTCTCCTCCATAACTTCTATCTGAGGAACACAATGCAACTCCGTTAACTCTTTGTTGG
The DNA here is from genome assembly GCA_013235015.1 of Araneus ventricosus. Classification (NCBI taxonomy): domain Eukaryota; kingdom Metazoa; phylum Arthropoda; class Arachnida; order Araneae; family Araneidae; genus Araneus; species Araneus ventricosus. The sequence goes on from BGPR01027490.1 coordinate 13,563, forward strand.
TCAGCTCTTGGATGTGCTCTTCCACAAGCTCATCGATATCAATATTATCCACCTCCAGTACTGTGATCTTGGCCAAAGACACAATCTCGTTGTGACTATAGGCTCCACAGCTACTGCGCTATTAGGGCGATGCTTCTCAATGTTCGATGCAACAGTTTCCCGTGCTTTCAGTGTTTCTCTTATTGCGCCAGAAGAATATTGCTTTGCTGTTACCTCCTCCTTTGACAAACTCTCGTCCATAACTTCTATCTGAGGAACACAATGCAACTCCGTTAACTCTTTGTTGGTCAGCTATTGGCTGTGCGCTTCAGCAAGCTCATCGCCTTAGAACTGATAGTGGCGTCCTTATAACCATCACCAGCCACGGCCCAACCCCTCCCACAGGAGGTACGTCCCGTCTTCGGAGTGGAGGTATGTCAAACCCATACCACTACTATACCCACTAAGGAGGTGAGAACCCGCTTACTTATCCGACTGCTATTCATCCACGTACGCCTGGTACCCCGCCCCAGGTGGGAGATATATGAACTTAAAATAATCCAAATGAATGTATGTAAAACATTTAGATTCAGGGATGAATTATAGAATAAAGATGGTTCATAGAGTTCTTTATTCAAGCATCTTGCTAATTATACGTCCATTCACCGCAAAAGTACAGAAGAAAGAAAAAGAAATTACAAATTCGATTTGTATCTACCAAAGAGTACTAATGACAGATTTATGTCGTCTAAAAATATCAGAGATATTATTCAAAATTCTGATTCTGAGAACCGAATGAATTGGAATGACAGGAAGAAACAAAACACCAATTTATTACTGTCTCAGAAATACACCACTATTACTGAAAAGCTATCAATTACGCCACTTATTCTGAGAATAGTTAGGATTTATGTTGTGAGAAAAGATAAGAACATTAATTTTTTATTGGTTCAGGGTTACAATTTCTGCTATTGGTATATATTATTCACGATTCAAAGTAAGATTCAGTCAAAGTAAGACCAGACTAAATTATGCTGTTATCAGAATAAGAATATTACTATTGTGTTAGCTCGAAAAATAAATAAATCAGAGCTTCTATTTTATTACATACATTTAATTTAATTTATTACATTAATTAAAAATTTTCTAATTGCTGTAAAAGTTAGAATCAGGTTTGCTATATTTTTTATTTGGCCTTAAATTCATTTTTGGCCTTTTTGGCCTTTATTTTCATTCATGAATTTTAGAAATGCTTTTTGCAACTAATTCTACTGTTTTTGACTAAAATGTTTTTATGAAACTTTTCAAATGGTTCACAGTCAGCTGTCAAACAAGATAGTTCCTCATCAGAACAAAATTTCTGTCAGCTTTGTGACTATATCAAGCTATTTGAAGAAGCGTATAAAAAACCACTTCTTCTGTTATTATTCCTTTCTGTTCCTTACTGAATTCTTATACTAACAATTGTTAACCATACAAGAATGTAAAATATCTGAGGTGGAGGTTTTTTGAGAAAAAGTGTACATAATTTTTAACATATTCTTAAATAAATTGTGCCTGTATTTGTGGTATTGAATAAATACGTAAATCAGGACCGCTTAACTTTAAATCTAAGAGATACAGAAAAAATTTCTAAAACAATGTGTGGAATAGCACAGTGCGTTGGATTTGGCGGTTAGCTGAATGATATCAAAACTAAAAACAGGTAATTATTGGAATTGGAAACTATCTGTTATGAGACTGAAATCAATTTTATTTATATTAATGAAATGCAATTTTTTCACTCTTAATTAATTATTCTGAGTACGGAATCATTTCATTTATTATAGTAAATTGAAAAATAATCTTGCATATTTTTTAAATCATGAGATTAATACATTATGCTCAGCTATTTCATTTAGAGTTGTCAAGAGCATTTCTTTTCACTGGAAAATGATTTATGGAAAGTTTCAATTTTTTTTTTTTTACTCTAATACTGTTTTATTAATTGAGTATTGCAAATATGTCAATCTAATGGGATTCTTTTTCATGAATTGAAGCCTTTTCTTATGGTAAATTTAGCAAAAAATAAATATTTCAATCAATTTTTTTCAAATTTGGCCTTTTTTGGCCTTATTTTTTAAGAGGGTTTGGCCTTACTTTGCCATTTCGATCTGCGAACCCTGATTAGAATGCCATTTTCCATTACCTCTTTTATGATTCTTTATAACTTAGCACAATGTCATTGTTTTTCTTACCACTTCTCACCAGCTGCAATCGCTTTTTGCTTTACAAAATTTTCCGTTCGAAAAATTTGAATGTAAGATTATTCTAGGCAGGACAAGAACACCTTTACACATTTTAATGTACTCGCCCTTCCAAATATTGTCATATTTGTCTTTATAAAAAAATATTAGGAAACCTTATAGAAAAGAATAAATTGCAAATAATTGCAAAGAAAAAGAAAGGCCCGGGAAAAATTGCTTGAAAATTATCCTGATCGTATATTTATTCAGCAAATCAGTGCAAAAGCAGGCTGAGATTCTACTAATAATTAGCTGTGTGTGACATTCGCACATTTGTAAAAATCTTCTAATGATGGTTGTTGAATCTCATAGGATAAATTATGAATCCTGAGCAACGAACTCGGAATTATTTGCAACAAATTGTGGATAATTAATGATAAAGGTTTCCGGATGGAGTGCCTGCCTCCACCCAAAAAGACAAAATGATTGCATTTGACGGTACTTTTGGGGGTGGGTTCCAAGCTCTCGCTGCCAGAGGATCAGGTACTAAATAATATTAATTACACCTTATTTCTAGTCCCATTTATGACCGTTCCGAATATATTCAACTCGCATTTATGAGTTTGAAGCAAGATAAATGAAGACTGTTAGAGCAAACCAAGATTTCAACGAAATCTCTTCTAAATTTAACTAAAGTTTCGCCCTTTTAAAGAAGTAAAATTGTTCAAGCTATTAATTCACAAGAATTAAGCAAACATACTTCTGTGTCCCTGACTGAACAGAAAGTAGTTTCAATCGAAAAATAACTACTCTTTTACAAAACTGAAAATACATTTATGACATGACGTGACGTCACGCCACACCCCTGGTGCCTTTAACCTCAAGGGTTATCTAACCAGTTGGGTTGGTGCAGGGTGGATGAATACAACAATTTCCACCACAGTGCCCTGGGAACCCACGCGAATGCCATATTCTGAACAACTTAAAATTCTTCCCTCCCACATGGTTTAAACTTATGAAAAAACCCAAAACTTAAACTGGAGAAGTTACTGAATCAGAACAAATATATGCCTTGTCTGGGCCACACACTCTTAAAGAGTTTGACATTTACAGACAGAAATGATAAAAAAAAAACATTTAAACAACAGAACTTGATTGCGCATTATCCAAGAAATTTTACATCGGATCTGAAACTTGAATAGAAAATGCCAGGTTCACAATTCTTTAATCAAAAATATAAATGCAGCGATGCGTGCTTTACTGGTGCTATCTGCTGTGTGAACCCAACAAAGACTCTGTCTCACTATTAGTCATTTTGTAATTTTAGAAATCAGTTGAACCTGTTACTTTGAGATTAACACTTACATGATAAAGTAATAGGCTAAATTAACCTATGGAAAGATCTTTCCTCGACTTTCTCGTATAATATCTTGTGTTTAGCTTAGTCGACAAATGAAGAGATTTGAGTATGCATTTTGGATTTCTTCCCCTTGACCAACTGAATCCAAAATGAAGTAGTAATCTATAATTTTATTGTTAAGACCGTATTCAAACTTTCATATATCTTGCATGATGTGTTTTTGAGGTATCGTGTTCACATGTCCTTGGACAAACAAAACAAACATATAAAATAACCGTCAAAGGATATTGTCCAAAATTAGATACAGATATACAGTTTTAAAATAAAGTACCTATGTTAAAATCATCTCTTCTCCCCCCAGTAACATAGCAAGGATAAGTGGCGCCCAGTTCATAATTCGATTCCTCCCCCCCCCCAACGGTTACAGAAGCTTCGCTTGTATAAACGGCTCTCAGGGCATAGTATATTTTCGCCCCTTGTTTCTATTTGGCTTTAAATAATTGCATAAACGTACTGACGTTTTGTCAGCATGGCCAGTGCCGTTACGAGGCAGTCGCCTGGTGTTTAGAACCTACTGTCAGAATCGCAAGAATACTCTCAACAATTCAACGTCCGTTCCTCCTGGCAATCTCAGGTGCTTAAAGGACAACGTACAAGGCAACTCCGCAGGTCATACTGAGTATCCTTCCTCTTCATTTACAATTGAGAAAGAGAAGCTCGTGGCACAAGTGGTGGCAGACGTCAGCAGTGACTTAACCCTCTCACACAGAGCAAGCTGGTCCCGGGCGGTCTAAAAATTTCCCCTTAACAGCCACGAAGGTCGGTCTGAGGCGGTTGGCTTCTTCTAAGGGGAGGTGAGTTTCTGAGATCGCTTAGGAGATAAGCGCGGTAGGTGTTCCAATTATCCTTGTCAACCACAGCCCATTTCCCTGCGCCTTAAGGGAATGTGTTTAGATGGGGGTGGGATGATAGGGTAAATGACCACCCACGTTGGAAAGTCCAATTCATATCACTTCCTCCCAAAAACTCCCGGTTTCAAAGGGGCTAGAAGAAAAAAATCGCATCGGGTTTAAAGAGTTAACAAGTATAAATGACGCCCTGAAAATGGTATTCTTTTTATACCCCTCGTCATATTTTGCTTTATAAAATTATATAAACGCACCAATTCCCTATAAGACTGGCCCCTGGTCACCTATACCTTTCTTGCCCTCTGGTCACTACGCCACTCCTCATCCCCCCTCTTCTTTACTTTTTTGAGTAATCGTATTCACAAGCAAACAAACATAATTTTCAAAATGTTTTCCCGGACTTGTATGGTCTAAAATGCGGAGATCCATCAAAATTCGAGGTCGAATTTTTTGACAGTTACAATACTTTCTCTGAGCATACAAGATGTTAAAACAGAAAACTTTTAAAGATGGGGGGTGCTGGCGGAACAACTTAGGTATAAGCGAGATACAGCTTTCAATTGTTTAGCCAATTGAAAGCTATCTTTCATAAATAAATATTTTTTCGGGTAATAATTCATTACTTCACAATAAATGTCGAACGATTGCATTTCCATTTAAAGAACAAAAAAAAAATAAAGAAGAAGAATGATATTTTTGCATAAAATTCGTCATCTGCGTAAATGAAAAATATTCAAAAAATTCAAGTAAATCTTATTAGCTGTGACAAGCAGCCATTAAAAGTTGCAGCAACAGAAAATCATTTACTTCAAGCCCCGAATAACATACTGTAAAACATGATCCAGTTGTGGTATTGAAGACCTCTCCGCCAACACTTTAATAAGCCAAAGCTTATTGGGGATTGAAGTGTGTGGATTTGTCCATTAATTTTGGAATGCACAACTGGATTTTTCCAACAGAAGAAAAGTTCGGAAGTTCCAATAGCATTTTATTACCTCCAGCTATATCAAAGTTCTAGATTATTTCTGAAAATTTCAATAATATCTTTTGCAGAGATATACCGGTTAAAAGGTGAATAGATAATTGTTTTGGGTCTGCTTTTAAAAGTGCTTCGTAAAAGATTGTCAGCATCTGGTTAGAACACAGGCATAGCGAGGAAAAGTGTCGCCCGGGGCTTTAAAAAATTACGTAAACGCATTATCATTCTGTCACCGAAGAGTAAGTGACATCCGGAAAATATTAGGATTTTTTTTCTCTCAAGTCGCTATCAGTGGCTTAACAAGTGTAAATGCTGAACGGGGGATGATTATTGACGTTCCCACATCATATATTGGTTTAAAAATAGCATACACGCAGTTATGTTTTGACTCCATGGCGCCCCTTAAAACTAACTCCCGGGGCATCTATTGTCCTAACGCCAGGAGAAAAACCCTGAGCAGGGATGCTCAGATAGACAAGTCCAAGAAAGGAGCGATACAGATATAATATGAATCGCAACATTTGGCAACCTAAGCGCACTTCCGTTAGGCGAGGAATTCGTTTTCGAACTAAGTGCAAAGAGAAATGAGACTCTCGCCTGTTCTATCTACGCGAAATGAAATAAAGCCCTTTCCTTCACTCCCAAAAAGCAGTAGAATATTCTGTTTCCATTCTCGTGGCGGTAAGACAGTATACCTCCCTTGCGGTAACATCAGCGTAAAGGATACGGGATACGGTCAGAGGTAATATCATTGAACATTTGTACCCATGTGACCACTTGTTTCAAGGATATTAATAAACTCTTTGCACACAAGTTTACATCTCGTATTTTATGTCTGTTAACAAATAAGTTTGTATTATCCTCAGATATCCTTTTGCCTTAAAATTACTTACACTGAACTATGAACGAATGTTTCAAACATACTCACTTACGCATGTTTCAAAGATATTAGTAAACTCTTTGCACAAGTTTACATCTCGTGTTTTATGTCTGTTTACAAATAAGTTTATATTATCATTAGATATACTTTTGCTTTAAAATTCCTTACACTGAACGATGAAAGAATGTTTCAAAGATGTTCACTTACGAATGTTTCAAAGAT
>BGPR01027492.1:0-20688 GCA_013235015.1 Araneus ventricosus
AAAAGTTACCGCTAATGATCTGGGGGATCTTACAGACTCCCCCCCCCTTTAAGACGAGTTTCACTTGTGAAACTCCTATGCTACTGTCATATAGCAACAAGGAAGCCTTTTATGCCTATACACATTTACTATTTACAAAATATATACAAAAAATACTTTTTTAAGCTGTTAAACTCGCGAAAGAGCGTCTACATGCTTAATGGATTTTCCCGGTCTATGAATAATCGTGTAATTGAATGGTTGAAGTGCAAGACTCCAACGCATCAACCTTTGATTATTCCCTACATTTGACTTCAACCAGACCAAGGGGTTATGATCAGTTTCAATTTTAAATGGTTGTCCATCTAAATAATGATGGAGTTTCTTAATCGCGTAGATAATCCCTAAGCATTCTTTTTCCGTAGTACAATAGTTCAATTCTGCCTTTATGAATTTCCTACTAAGGTACAAGATAGGGTGCTCTTCTCCCTTTTCGACAATACGACTCCCGTACCGGTATTTGACGAGTCCACTTGAATAATAAACGGCTTAGAATAGTCGGGAGCGTGAAGAACCGGCCTCTCAACAAGTTTACCCTTAATTGTGTCGAAAGCCTTTTGGCATTCGGGTGTCCAAGTTATCTGTTCTCTTTTATTTTTCCCTCTCAGGGCGTTTGTCAAAGGTTCTACGATTTTCGCGTACTCTTTGATATATCGACTATAATACCCTATCATCCCAATTAATCGCCTAATTTCCGTTTTAGTTTTCGGAGCAGGGAAATTCACAATAGCTTGAATTTTTGCTTCCACGGGACTTCGGATTCCATTTCCAACCACATGTCCGAGGTACTTTACAGTTTTACGGCCCAAGCTACATTTTGAGGGTTTAATTTTTAGTTTGGCGTTTCCGATTTTCCTTAGTATCACATCTAGGTGCTTTACATGTTCGTCTAATGAATTTGAAAAGATAGCTACGTCGTCTAGATAAGGTACACAGAAATCCTCGCATCCTTTTAACAATTCTGCCATAAATTTAGAGAATGTGAAGGGTGCCGACACCAATCCGAAAGGCATTGTTTTAGGAATATAACATCCAAAGTTAGTAGCAAATCCAGCATATCTTTGGGCCCTTTTCGTGAGAGGCAGTTGCCAGTAGCCTTTGGTCAAGTCTAGGACAGAAATATAATTCGCGGCAGCCACTCTTTCGATTCGTTCTTCAATATTCGGAAGCGGGAAATATTGGGTCTTCGTGATAGCGTTTAATTTCCGGTAATCGATACATGGCCGCGGCTCGCGTCCGATCGTTTCTACTAAAATCATTGGCGAGACATAATCTGATTCGCCGATTTCAATAACTCCTAGATCCAACATTTTTTTAATTTCAGCCCTTAAAATTTCATTTTGACGCGGAGAGGTTCGATAAGGTTTGCAGCGTATCGGTTTGTCGCTAATCAATTCAATGTCATGTTCTATCAGATCGGTTTTCCCTGGTTCATTTGAGAATACTTCCCGGTGTTGATTCAAAACTTTCCTCAACTTTTTTAAGTCTTCTTCCGTTGCATGTCCCTCTAATTCGCTTGCCTGAATTATCTCTTCTAAATTTATTTCGGTATGGTGAGTCTCCGGGTAATCTATTTCCAAGTCATTTTCCTCGACTTCTTGGTCCCTTTTATCAGTTAACAACAAATTAACTCATTCTGCGCGTTTATAATACGGCTTTAACATGTTTATGTGATAAATTTGTGATTTCTCTTTTTTATCTAACCTTTTCACAATATAATTTGTATCCGACAATCTTTGATCTATCACACCTGGTCCTACCCAGTTTACGGCAAATTTATTTGGTTTATGGGTTGCTAGTATCAAAACCTGGTCCCCTATTTTAAATTCTCGTGAGATCGCCTTTTTATCGTACCAAGTTTTCCTTTTTATTTGCTCGGCTGATGCTTTCTCCATCGCTAGCTCTCTATATTTTTGGAACCGATTTAAGAGTTCAAATACGTATTCAGTTACTAATGAATTCTCTTCTTCGGGTTCTGCCCATTTTTCAAAAAGAAGGCGTTCTGGGGTTCGGAGATTGCGTCCGTGAACTAATTCGGAAGGGCTAAAGCCAGTAGTGTCATGATCTACTGTGCGCAACGCTAGTAATGCGGCCGGCAAATTCTTCTCCCAATCTCGCGCATTTTCCAGGCATATTACTTTTAGTAAGCGTTTTACTGTCCTGTGGAAACGTTCTATAGGGTTACTCTCGGGGTGGTGCACGGACGAGTGCCTAACCTTTATTCCAAATTTTTCCAAAAAGGTGGACGTGAGGTTACTTGTAAAACAGGATCCAAGATCGCAGGACACCTCACGCGGAAAACCAAATCTACTAAATGTCAACAGCAACGCCTCCACAATAGATTCAGATTTTATGTCTTTCAAGGGAATCGCGTCCGGGTACTTTGAGGCAAGACACATCACCGTAAATAGATATTTATTCCCTTTTTCTGATTCTGGCAACGGTCCCGTAATATCACAATTTAATTTAGTAAATATTTCCGATATTATGGGCACTAATTTTAACGGAGCCTTTTTTTTCTCCCCTGCGTGCCCAATGCGTTGGCACGGATCGCAGCACCTAACATAATTTTCCGTTTCTTTGATTATATTTGGCCAAAAGAAATTCCTCAATAATCTGTCCTTCGTTTTCGTTATACCTACGTGCGTTCCAGATTCGTTATGGCACAACTTAAGGATCTTTTCTCTAAGCTCTTCGGGTATTACTAACCGTTTACGAATCCCTTCTTTCTTATCGGGTGCAATTCTAAACAGCACTCCTTTATCTACCTGGAATTCGGAATTCTCTTCTCCGGCCTTGTCGAAAAGACCTTCCAAACTGGGGTCATTAATCTGTTTCCCTCGAAACTCGTCTCCCTTGATGTTAGCTAAAATAGTATTGTTGTCCACTTCGGCTGGGGGTAGAATTTCTGTTCCCTCCCCTTCGTTCAAAGAGTTGTTCCCTCCGTCTTTCTCGCACTTATCATGGTCTATTGTTGAACTCCCCTCTCCTTTTATGCTGTCTAAAAATCCGGCTACTTTTTCGGTCCGAGCTGCTTTCGTTTGGCTTCGTGTCACAACAAGATTTATTAGCTCCGGAGAATAGGGATTTTTCTTAATCGCATCGATCAATTCCTGGGTTTTATTTCCTAATAAATAATGTTTCATTTCCACGCTAGGATCTAAAACTGCGGCTTTTGTTTTTAGTCTTACTCCGTCGATTTCCAAGTCAATTTCGGCTAAAGCTAGGCATGTGTGTTCATTAGTTAACGCTTGGCGCGCCCACACGTAATCGCCAGTTAAATCCGATTCTTTTACATTTTTAAATGAGATCAGATCCACACTACTTCCGGTGTCACGTAACACTTCCATTTCTAGACGAAAGATTTTCCCTACTTTAAGGTATGGTTTAAAAACTTCATGAAATTCTCCTTTCGCGGACAATTTATTTATCTGCTCTGGTTTCCTTAATTCTGGGCACGAAGGCCTTAAATGCGATAGTGATCCACAGGAATAACAAGCCGGTTTTTTCCTGCGTTCGAATTGTTCTGATCTCCGGGTTTCGTCGCTTTTAGTGCGTTGTCGCCAATTACTTGATTTTGCACCTTCTTGATTTTTTTTCCCCTTCCTTTCCGTTTTTCCGGAATGAATTCGTTCGTTTAAAGGAAGGTTTGTCGAACGGTTTATTTTGCTGCGGTTTCCTTAGCGTTTTCCTGGCTAATTCGTATTGATCAAAGTTTGAGGCTACTACATACGGATCATTCATCTGTCCCCATTTGTCTACAAAATGTATTTTTTATCTCAGGACTTGCTCTACGTTTAATCTGATCCGCGATCATCAAATCTTTTAATTTTTCAAAAGTGTCTACTTCCGCCCCTTCCAACCAGCCATTAAAGTAAGAGTTTAACTCAAATACTAAATCTTTCCACAAAGAATTGACACCCTTTTGGTGTGTCATGTATTTTACTCTGTAAGCATCTGTGCTTAATCTAAACCTTTCCAGTAAAATTTTTTTGACTACTTCAAAGTCATCCGTATCGTCCCCAGTGTCCCTAATTATCAATTCCGTCATATTCGCGGGTAACACCGAAATTAATTGAGTAACCAGTTCCTCATCAGGGATGCCTAATTTATCCGCTTGTCTTTTGAATACTGTTAAGAACAGGGATACGTCAGATTTTTCCGGGTCAAAAGGAGACAAAACACTTTTTATGGACGGGATCCTATAATTCTGACTCCCATTACTCGCGTTGGAACGTACACTTGCAGTGTCGTTAGATTGCGTTAGCCTTAATTTTTCTAATTCATATTCCCTAATCTGAGCCGCCTCGGCTTCTTGTCTCTCTAATCTTTTTTCTTCAATTTCTTTCTCTTCGCGGATACATTTGATCGTATCTAGTGCGAAATCTGCATCATAGTCAGGACTTTCCTTTATTTTTATAAGAATATTTACTACCGTATCATTAGGAAGTAATTCCACATTAAGATCAGCGGCCAATGAAATTAATTCGCTTTTCCGATATTTTGTTAAACTACTCATTTTGGAAAGTCTTAACAATTCAGATACACAAAGAACACTTTATACAATTCCGGTAATCTTTCTACTCTAATTCGTAAGTCCGGACCTTAGACTCTACTAATTTACTGAACTAATTTCTACGCAATACTACTAGTATGCATTAGACAATCATAACATAAAAATACACAAATACAAATACTCAATAAATAAAGTTAAGCAACATTCTTATTTTCAATACACAATAAGAAAACTCTTCATCAAGCATGAGACACTCTTTTCCCCTAGATTTTAGTCTCGTAAAAATTTTTACCAATAGCATTTACAACTTCTATTAAGTAGTTACACCAATGTTTTAAAGTTCCGATTTACTTTAACACATTCTACTTCAATCTAGTCTCAATAATTTCATAGCAAGAAGAAAAAAAAATTTTTTTTTTTTAAGAATTAGTTTTTACTTTCCCGGCAAAAACCATCATAATTCTCCCAAGGTATAAGCAATCATACCTTTTCTAAAAACAATTAAATTACACTTAATCTAAGTTTAATTTTAAAATAACCGACTTCTTGTGCTATAGACAGTCAAGCATAAAGAGTTACCTGTTATCCAGCTCATCTCGGTATGGTGTTCACTTCTTCTCGTTGTAGCACTCGGATTAGTTCGTTCGGTAGCTGGCCACCACTTCCTCCTGTTTCCGATGACTGTTGATTCACTCCAAGTTTCAGCTCTTAACTTCCGATTTCTAACTTCACGGGATGCTGGCGTAGATGATGCTCGCGGACTCCGAAGGGTGCCGGCCGGGGTGAAGCAGTTTCCGCCGCGGGATTGCAGATGGGTCCGAAGAGGGTTCCTCTGGCAAGCTGACGTAGGCTCTTTGGATGCAGACAGGTCCGACACAGGTTTCTCGGGATTGCAGGTGGGTCCGATGCAGACTTCTCGTCGCAGGACGGAGTAGCTCCTTAAGAGTTCCAGCAAGGTAACATAGGCTTCTCCGGTTCTAGCAGGTTCCAACCGTCAAGGTAACATAGGCTCTCTGGTTCTATCCGTCAAGGTAACATAGGCTCTCTGGTTCTAGCTGGTTCTATTCCACCGTTTTGCCACCAAATAATTTAGGCTGTAACGTTTTGGACAGCCAAAGACTCTGGGGAGGAAGGTCCAGAGCCAAGAAATACTCTTATTTCTAGCACGTGCGTGCAAGAGTTTTTATTGAATATTGATTAAATAATATATCTTGATTAAATAAGATGAAATTATTACATACGTAATGATAGTTCAGGTACAGACGATTTGAGTCTTATACAGTGCTCACTAACCAACACAGGCCCACTTCCACTAGTGGCCTAAAAAGAATGGAGTTGGTCTCGGTGACCCAAGTCTATCTTGTTACCAAGAAAATCGAGCCCTCGCTCGTCGCCGTCCTCTTGCTAACAAGCCTTCCAAAAATCTCCGTCTTCTCTTCCCTCGCACCTCCTTTTTACTCCCTCGTCCTCCTCCTGGGGGAACGGTCCAGAAAAAACCTCTCCACAAATCCACGTCACTTTTGTAAGTGGAGTCCACCTCATCGAGCGCTTATTGGCTCCTTACCTTTTTCTGGGCTTGTCCTTTCGTCGCCAGCGGTTTCTCAGGCTCGAGATAATTGACCCTTTTCATCACGTCCACTAAAGAGCAGACCGAGGGCGCCAGACTCAAATCCAGCTCCCTTTGGCGGCGTTTTAATGAGGACTCCCCGCCGAGGCACCTGCTCTGTCCTGTGGTCCATGGCGTGGGAAAAAAAGTTACCGCTAATGATCTGGGGGATCTTACAGACTCCCCCCCCTTTAAGACGAGTTTCACTTGTGAAACTCCTATGCTACTGTCATATAGCAACAAGGAAGCCTTTTATGCCTATACACATTTACTATTTACAAAATATATACAAAAAATACTTTTTTAAGCTGTTAAACTCGCGAAAGAGCGTCTACATGCTTAATGGATTTTCCCGGTCTATGAATAATCGTGTAATTGAATGGTTGAAGTGCAAGACTCCAACGCATCAACCTTTGATTATTCCCTACATTTGACTTCAACCAGACCAAGGGGTTATGATCAGTTTCAATTTTAAATGGTTGTCCATCTAAATAATGATGGAGTTTCTTAATCGCGTAGATAATCCCTAAGCATTCTCTTTCCGTAGTACAATAGTTCAATTCTGCCTTTATGAATTTTCTACTAAGGTACAAGATAGGGTCCCTTTTCGTCCCTTTGACACAATACGACTCCCGTACCGGTATTTGACGAGTCCACTTGAATAATAAACGGCTTAGAATAGTCGGGAGCGTGAAGAACCGGCCTCTCAACAAGTTTACCCTTAATTGTGTCGAAAGCCTTTTGGCATTCGGGTGTCCAAGTTATCTGTTCTCTTTTATTTTTCCCTCTCAGGGCGTTTGTCAAAGGTTCTACGATTTTCGCGTACTCTTTGATATATCGACTATAATACCCTATCATCCCAATTAATCGCCTAATTTCCGTTTTAGTTTTCGGAGCAGGGAAATTCACAATAGCTTGAATTTTTGCTTCCACGGGACTTCGGATTCCATTTCCAACCACATGTCCGAGGTACTTTACAGTTTTACGGCCCAAGCTACATTTTGAGGGTTTAATTTTTAGTTTGGCGTTTCCGATTTTCCTTAGTATCACATCTAGGTGCTTTACATGTTCGTCTAGTGAATTTGAAGAGATAGCTACGTCGTCTAGATAAGGTACACAGAAATCCTCGCATCCTTTTAACAATTCTGCCATAAATTTAGAGAATGTGAAGGGTGCCGACACCAATCCGAAAGGCATTGTTTTAGGAATATAACATCCAAAGTTAGTAGCAAATCCAGCATATCTTTGGGCCATTTTCGTGAGAGGCAGTTGCCAGTAGCCTTTGGTCAAGTCTAGGACAGAAATATAATTCGCGGCAGCCACTCTTTCGACTCGTTCTTCAATATTCGGAAGCGGGAAATATTGGGTCTTCGTGATAGCGTTTAATTTCCGGTAATCGATACATGGCCGCGGCTCGCGTCCGATCGTTTCTACTAAAATCATTGGCGAGACATAATCTGATTCGCCGATTTCAATAACTCCTAGATCCAACATTTTTTTAATTTCAGCCCTTAAAATTTCATTTTGACGCGGAGAGGTTCGATAAGGTTTGCAGCGTATCGGTTTGTCGCTAATCAATTCAATGTCATGTTCTATCAGATCGGTTTTCCCTGGTTCATTTGAGAATACTTCCCGGTGTTGATTCAAAACTTTCCTCAACTTTTTTAAGTCTTCTTCCGTTGCATGTCCCTCTAATTCGCTTGCCTGAATTATCTCTTCTAAATTTATTTCGGTATGGTGAGTCTCCGGGTAATCTATTTCCAAGTCATTTTCCTCGACTTCTTGGTCCCTTTTATCAGTTAACAACAAATTAACTCATTCTGCGCGTTTATAATACGGCTTTAACATGTTTATGTGATAAATTTGTGATTTCTCTTTTTTATCTAACCTTTTCACAATATAATTTGTATCCGACAATTTTTGATCTATCACACCTTCATGTACTTCGTTCAGTTACGTATTGCTCTTTAAGATGGTATGTGTATACAATCTGCGTACAATGTATTTTCTGAAATTATTGACGGAAAACTGAGATAAAACGCCAGTGGTTTAATTTTTTTTTATAATTAAATATCTTAGGAAGTAATTTTTTTGAAAGTTTGAAAAGAGTAGGAATTAATCTAAGAACGGACCCCAAGAATGGCATGTGCAAAATTTCATGTCGAGACTATTATTCACCTTAAGGAGGGAGTTTGCGACAGAGAAAGACCGTTTCGAACATCTCCCCCCCTCTCCCTTTTTCTCTTCTGCAGTAGGAACCGGAATAAAGTAGCCTTGAAAGGCTGTAACCTTGTGGGATCAGTTAAAATTTGTGAAAATTAAACAAAACATCAAAAGAATATTTCACTAAAATCATTGGATCATTGTGTAACCGTATTAAAATCTGTAAATGCTACGACAATAGGAAACCGGAGAGTGAATCTCGCTGTTGTTTATGCTCAAGGCCACAATATTTTCCTATTTTGCTTAGTATCAACAACTCATGAGCGAGCAGAAGTAATTGGCCCATTTTATTTCCTATAAGAATAAAAGCATTGTTAGAAATTGCGTTCCAAAAATATATTTTTTAAATCTTAACCCAATAACAATTAGAGAAAATAACTTCATCACCAATGGAATTAATATTATTATAACGTGTTTTCACGATCTTTAAAATGGCATAAAATTAATTGCTTTACTGTCTAATAAATATTTCAAGTTATTGGCAAAAACGTCTAAGCATTAGGCTTAAAGCGGCTTCAATTTTCGTTATTAATCAAATATCTTAGAACTATTAACTCTGAATGTAGAAATTAGCATCCGTGACCTAGAAATGTGCTCTAGAATGTCGTGCATAAAATTCATGTCGCTACCATTCACCGTTTAGGAGGAGTTCTTGTGACCGATACACAGAGAGATACATGTATTTTCTGTTTTATATTATAAATGTATTTATAAAAATAAGCAAAATTTTCGAAATAAGGTAGATTAAACAAAAGTCTAACCGTTGCCTAGCAACGGATTAGCTATAAATTTGCGGCATTTCAAAATCGTCTGCACGTAATTTTTTAAATTTAAATAATTGTTAATTAATAAAAATTGAAGGAAAAAATCACAGAAATAATTGAAAATAAATTATTATCATTGAAACGGTAAAAGTTTGAACTTTTGTCGGACAATTTGCTGCGAAGTTACGGCGGGAAAACGGTTTCGATTAATTTCCCCATTAACTTATTTGTTTAATTAAATTTTTGACTTTGAAAATTTCTAGAGTGTCTTCCCCTTGTCTTGAATAATAAGTTGCAAAATTTATTAGAAAACTGTCCATTGGTTTGAGGTAAGGGTGGGGTATGAGGCTCATAGCCACATAATACAATGACTTTTATTTATATTAAGATTACTTTGTATGATACAAATTTTGTAGCAAACGTTTCTTTCTAATGACTCTGTCTCTCTCTATATATAAGTGTGAGAGAAAGAGATTACTGTATGTATACATATATATAATAAATAATTATTATTTATATAAGGGTATATTTGATACATAATATTAAGATCCCCTAAGATTATGTAAGATCTAAGATCCCCAGTGTCATTGGTAACTTTTTTTTTTACACTATGAGCCACAGGATTAGAGCAGGTGCCTCAGCGGAAGTCACTCATTAAAACGCCGCCAAGGGAGCTGGATTTGGAGTCTGGCGCCCTCGGTCTGTGCTTTGATGGACGTGATGAAAGGGTCAATTATCTCAGGCATGAGAGCCGCTGGCGACGGAAGGACAAGCAGAAAAGGTAAGAGAGGAGCCAATAAGGCTCGCTGAGGTGGGCTCCACTTACAAATGGACGTGGATTTGTGGAAAGGTTTTCTGGACCGTTCCCTAGGAGGGAGGACGAGAGAGTAAAAAGGGAGGTGCGAGGGAAGAAGACGGAGATTTTGGAAGGTTTTAGCAAGAGGACGGCGACGAGCGAGGGCTCGATTTTCTTGGTAACAAATAGACTTGGAGTCTGAGACCAATTTCATTCTTTTTTAGGCCACTAGTGGAAGTGGGCCTGTGCTGGATTAATAGGCACTGTATAGGACTTTAATTGTCTGTGCCTGAACTATCATTATGCATATGTAATTTCATCTTATTTAATCAGACTTATATTATTTAATCAATGTCAATAAAACTCTTGCACGCACGTGCTAAAATAAGAAATATTTCTTCTTGGCTCTGGACCTTCCTCCCAGAGTCGTTGTGGCTATCAAAAGCAATTTACAGCCTAAATTATTTGGTGGCAAAACGGTGGAATAGAACCAGCTAGAACCAGAGAGCTATGTTGCAGCAGGGGATGGGGAACCAGCTAAGAACCAAGAGAGCCTATGTTGCCTTGACGGATAGAACCAGCTAGAACCAGAGAGCCTATGTACATGACGGTTGGAACCAGCTGGGAGTAGAGAGAGATCTAGGTTACTTTGACGGAAGCAGACCAGCTAGAACCGGAGAAGCCTATGTTACACCTTGCTGGAACTCTTGGGGAGCTACTCCGTCCTGCGACGAGGGAGTCTGCATCGGACCACCTGCAATCCCGAGGAACCTGTGTCGGACCTGTCTGCATCCAGAGGAGGCCATCAAACGCCGGGAACCTCTTCGGACCCATCTGCAGTCCCGCGGCGGAAACTGCGTCCAGCCGACCGTACCCTTCAGGATCACTTGACATCATCCCTGCATGGCATCCATTGAGGATTAGAAATCGGAAGTTAAAGTTGAAGCAGGTGAATCAACAGTCATCGGAAACAGGAGGAAGTGGTGGCCAGCTACCGAACAGAACTAATCCAGTGCTTTACAACGAAGTGAACACCATACCGAATGAGCTGATTAACTTTAAGGTAACTCTTATGCTTGACTGTCTATAGCACAAGAAAGTCGATTTATTTTAAATTAAACTTAGATTAAGTGTAATTTAATTTTTTTTTAGAAAAGGTAGCGATTGCTTATACTGTGGGAGAATTTGATTGTTTTTTGCCGAATAAAAGCTAATTCTTAAAAAAAAAAAAAAATTTTTTTCTTCTTATATAAAATTATTGAGACTAAGGTAAAGTAGAATGTGTTAAAGAGTAATCGGAACTTTAAAACATTGGGTGTAATTATAATAGAAGTTGTAAATGCTATTGGTAAAAGAATTTTTGAGACTAAAATCTGGGGAAAAGAGTGTCATGCTTGATGAAGAGTTTTCTTATTGTGTATTGAAAATAAGAATGTTGCTTAACTTTATTTATTGAGTATTTGTATTTGTGTATTTTTTATGTTATGATTGTCTAATGCATACTAGTAGTATTGCGTAGAAATTAGTTCAGTAAATTAAGTGGAGTCTAAGGTCCGGACTTACGAATTAAGAGTAAGAAAGATTACGGAATTGCATAAAGTGTTCTTTGTGTATCTGAATTGTTAAAAGATTTTAAAATGAGTAGTTTAACAAAATGTGGAAAAGCGAATTAATTGCATTGGCCGCTGATCTTAATGTGGAATTACTTCCTAATGATACGGTAGTAAATATTCTTAAAAAATAAGGAAAGTCCTGAATATGATGCAGATTTCACTTTTAGATACGATCAAATGTATCCGCGAAGAGAAAAGAAAGTGAAGAAAAAAAAGATTAGAGACAAGAAGCCGAAGGGCAGCTCAGATTAGGGAATATGAATTAGAAAAATTAAAGGCTAACGCAATCTAACGACACACTGCAAGTGTACGTTCCAACTTGCAGTAATGGGAGTCAGAATTATAAGTCCGTCCATAAAAAAGAATTGTTTTGTCTCCTTTTGACCCGGAAAATCTGACGTATCCCTGTTCTTAACAGTGATGAACAAGCGGATAAATTAGGCATCCCTGATGACTGGTTACTCAATTAATTTCGTTGTTACCCGCGAATATGACAGATTGATAATTAGGGACACTGGGGACGATACGGATGACTTTGAAGTAGTCAAAAAAAATTTTACTGGAAAGGTTTAGATTAAGCACAGATGCTTACAGAGTACAAATACATGACACGCAAAAGGGTGTCAATTCTTTAATGGAAAGACTTAGTATTTGAGTTAAACTCTTACTTTAATGGTTGGTTGGAAAGGCGGAAGTAGACACTTTTGAAAAATTAAAGAATTTGATGATCGCGGATCCAGATTAAACGTAAGAGCAAGTCTGAGATAAAAAACACATTTGTAGACAAGTAAGGGACGATGAATGATCCGTATGTCGTAGCCTCAAACTTTGATCAATACAGATTAGCCAGGAAAACGCTTAAAGGAAACCACCTTAAAATAAATGCGTTCGACAGACCTTCATTTAAACGAACGAATTCGTTCCGGAAAAACGGAAGGAAGGGAAAAAATCAAGAAGGTGCAAAATCAAGTAATTAGCGTTTCCAACGCACTAAAAGCGACGAAACCGGAGAATCAGAACAATTCGAACGCAGGGAAAAACCATTGTTATTCCTGTGGATCACTATCGCATTTAAGGCCCTTCGTGCCCAGAATTAAAGAAACCAGAGCAGATAAATAAATTGTCCGCGAAAGGAGAATTTCAGGAAGTTTTTTAAACCATACTTAAAGTGAGGAAAATCTTTGGTCTGAAATGGAAGTGTTACGTGACACCGGAAGTAGTGTGGATCTGATCTCATTTAAAAATGTAAAAGAATCGGATTTAACTGGCGATTACGTGTGGGCGCGCCAAGCGTGCTTATGAACACACGTAATACCTAACTTTAGCCGAAATTGACTTGAAATCGACGAATTAAGACTAAAACAAAGCCGCGAAGTTTAGATCCTAGCGTGGAAATGAAACAGTATTTATTAGGAAATAAAACCCAGGAATTGATCGATACGATTAAGAAAAATCCCTATTCTCCGGAGCTAATAAATCTTGTTGTGACACGAAGCCAAACGAAAGCAGCTCCGGACCGACAAAGAAGCCGGATTTTTTTTAGACAGCACAAAAGGAAGGGTTGTAGAAGTGGGAGTTCAACAATGAGCGTTGATAATTGCGACGGAGGGAACAACTCTTTGAACGAAGGGGAAGACAGAAATTCTACCCCAGCCGAAGTGGACAGCAATACTATTTAGCTAACATCAAAGGGAGACGGAAAGGTTTCGGGGAAACAGATATGACCCCAGTTTGGAAGGTCTTTTCGACAAAGGCCGGAGAAGAGAAATTCAATTCAAGTAGATAAAGGAGTGCTGTTTAAGAATTGCACCCGATAAGAAGAAGGGATTCGTAAACGTTAGTAATACCCGAAGAGCTTAGAAAAGATCCTTAAGTTGTGCCATAACGAATCTGGAACGCACGTAGAGTATAACGAAAACGAAGGACAGATTATTGAAATTTCTTTGGCCAAATATAATCAAGAAACGGAAAATTATGTTAGGTGCTGCGATCCGTGCCAACGCATTGGGCACGCAGGGGAGAAAAAAAGGCTCGTTAAAATTAGTACCCATAATATATCGGAAATATTTACTAAATTAAATTGTGATATTACGGGACCGTTGCCAGAATCCAGAAAAGAGGAATAAATATCATTTACGGTGATGTGTCTTGCCTCCATTGCCGGACGCGATTCCTTGAAAGACATAAAATCTGAATCTATTGTGGAGGCGTTGCTGTTGACATTTAGTAGATTTGGTTTCCGCGTGAGGTGTCTGCGATCTCGGATCCTGTTTACAAGTAACCTCGTCCACCTTTTTTGGAAAATTTAAGGAATAAAGGTTAGGCACTCGTCACATACCACCCCAAGGTAACCCTATAGAACATTTCCACAGGACAATTAAAACGCTTACTAAAGTAATATGCCTGGAAATGCGCGAGATTGGGAAAAGAATTTGCGGCCGCATTACGCGTTGCGCACAGTAGATGTGACACTACTGGCTTTAGCCTTCGGAATTAGTTCACGGACGCAATCTCCGAACCCCCCAGAACCTTCTTTTTTTGAAAAATAGGCCAGAACCTGAAGAAGAGGAATTAATTAGTAATGAAAACTGAATACGTATTTGAACTCTTAAATCGATTCCAAAATATAAAAAAAGAACTAGCGATGGAAGCGTCAATAGAGAGCAAATAAAAGGGAAAACTTGGTACGATAAAAAAAGGCGATCTCACGAGAATTTAAAATAGGACCAGGTTTATTACTAACAATATAAACCAAATAGAATTTGCCGTAAACTGGTAGGACCAGGTGTAGTAGATCAAAATTATCGGATACAAATTATATTGTGAAAAGGTTAGATAAAAGAAATCTAAATTTATCACATAAATAACATGTTAAAACCGTATTATAAACGCATAGAACGAGTTAATTTATTTGGTGTAACTGATAAAAGGGACCAAGAAGTCGGGGAAAATGACTTGGAAATACATTACAGAGACTCACCATGCAAATAAATTTAGAAGAGATAATTCAGGCAGCGAATTAGAGGGACATGCAACGGAAGAAGACTTAAAAAAAAGTTGAGAAGTTTTGAATCAACACCGGGAAGTATTCTCAAATGAACCAGGGAAAACCGATCTGATAGAACATGACATTGAATTGATTGGCGACAAACCGATACGCTTGCAAACCTTATCGAACCTCTCCGCGTCAAAATGAAATTTTTTGAGGGCTGAAATTAAAAAAAATGTTGGATCTAGGAGTTATTGAAATCGGCCGTCAGATTATGTCGCCAATGATTCTAGTAGAACGTTGATCGGACGCGAGCCGCGGCCGTATCGATTACCGGGAAATTAAACGCTATCACGAAGACCCAATATTTCCCGCTTCCGAATATTGAAAGAACAGAGTCGAAGAAGAGTGGCTGCAATTCATATTTCTGTCCTAGACTTGACCAAAAGGCTACTGGCAACTGCCTCTCTCACGAAAAGAACCCAAAGATATGCTGGATTTGCTACTAACTTTGGATGTTATATTCTAAAACTGATACTTTTCAGTTGGTGTCGGCACCCTTCACATTCTCTAAATTTATGGCAGAATTGTTAAAGGATGAGGATTTCTGTGTGCCTTATCTAGACGACGTAGCTATCTTTCAAATTCACTGAACGAACATGTAAAGCACCTAGATGTGATACTAAGGGAAAATCGGAAACGCCAAACTAAAAATTAAACCCTCAAAATGTAGCTTGGGCCCGTAAAACTGTAAGTACCTCGGACATGTGGTAGGAAATGGAATCAGAAGAGTCCCGTGGAAGCAAAAATTCAAGCTATTGTGAATTTCCTGCTCCGAAAACTAAAACGGAAATTATAGGCGATTAGTGGGATGATAGGGTATTATAGTCGATATATCAAGACTACGCGAAAATCGTGAACCTTTGACAAACGCCCTCAGAGAGGAGCGAAAAATAAAAGAGAACAGATAACTTGGACACCCAGATGCCAAAAGACTTTCGACACAATTAAGGGTAGAAACTTGTTGAAGCCCATTCTTCACGCTCCGACTATTCTAAGCCACGTTTATTATTCAAGTGGACTCGTCAAATACCGGTACGGGAATCGTATTGTGTCCAAGGGACGAAAGGGAGAGAAAGGCACCCTATCTTGGCCTTAGTAGAAAATTCATAAAGGCAGAATTGAACTGTTGTACTTTACGAAGGAAATGCTTAGGGATTATCTACGCAATTAAGAAACTCCATCATTATCCTAGATGGACAACCATTTAAAAAATTAGAGCGATCATAACCCTTAGTACGGGTTAAAGTCAAATGTAGGGGAATAATCAAGGTTGATGCGTTGGAGTCTTGCACGCTTCAACCATTCAATTACACGATTATTCATAGACCGGGAAAATCCATTAAGCATGTAGTGCTCTTTCGCGAGTTTAATAGCAAAAGTATTTTGTATATATTTGTAAATAGTAAATGTGTATGAGCATAAAGGCTTCCTTGTTGCTATACGACAGTAACATAAGGAGTTTCATAAGTGAAACTCGTCTTAAGGGGAGAGTCTGTAAGATCCCCTAAAGTCCCCAGATCATTAGCAGTAACTTTTTCCCACGCTATGAGCCACAGGACAGAGCAGGTGCCTCTGGCAGGGAAGTCCTCATTAAAAAAACGCCGCCAAGGGAGCTGGATTTGAGTCTGGCGCCCTCGATGCTGCTCTTTAGTGGACGTGATGAAAAGGGTCAATTATCTCGAGAGCATGAGGAAGCCTTTGGCGACGGAAGGACAAGCCAGAAAGGTAAGGGTATGGGGCTCCTTTGGGAGTGGGCTCCACTTGCAAAATGGACGTGGATTTGTGGAAGGTTTCTGGACCGTTTCCCCTAGGAGGAGACGAGTAAAAAGGAGGTGCGAGGGAAGAGAGAAGACGGAGATTTTTTGGAAGGTTTAGCAAGAGGACGGCGAGCGAGGCTCGATTTTCTTAGTAACAAGATAGACTTGGGTCACTGAGACCAATTTCATTCTTTTTTAGGCCACTAGTGGAAGTGGGCTGTGCTGATTAATGAGCACTGTATGGACTGATTGTCTGTGCCTGAACTATCATTATGCATTAATAATTTCATCTTATTTAATCAAGATATATTATTTAATCCAATATTCAATAAAACTCTTTTACGCACGTGCTAGAAATAAGAGTATTTCTTGGCTCTGGACGCCTTCCTCCCCAGGTCATTTGGCTGTCCCAAAACGGTACAGCCTAAATTATTTGGTAACCCAAAACGGTGAATAGAACCAGCTAGAACCAGAGGCCTATGTTGCCTTGAGGGATAGAACCAGCGTAGAGACAGAGAGCCTATATGTTTACCTTGACGGATGGGAGCAAAGCTAGAACAGAGCCCTGTATTACCTTGACAGTTTGGAACCAGCTGAACCAGAGATCCTAGGTTACTTTGACGGAAGCGAACCAGCTAGGGCAGGAAAGCCTATGTTACCTTGCTGGAACTCTTAAGGAGCTACTCCGTCCTGCGACGAAGTCATCGGACACCTGCAATCCCGAGGAACCCATGTCGGACCTGTCTGCATCCAGAGCCTACGTCAGCTTGCCAGAGGAACCCTCTTCGGACCCATCTGCGATCCCACGGCGACTGCGTCAGCCAGCCGACACCCTTCGGAGTCGCAGGCATCATCCACATGCAGCATCCCGTGAAGTTAGAAATCGGAAGTTAAAGTTGAAACTTGGGTGAATCAACAGTCATCGAACAGGAGGAAGTGGTGGCCAGCTACCGAACGAACTATCCGAGTGCTGCACAACTTGAGAAGTAGACACCATACCGAGACAAGGCTGGATAACAGGTAACTCTTTATGCTTGACTGTCTATAGCACAAGAGAAGTCGGTTATTTAAAATTAAACTTAGATTAAGGGAGTGTAATTTGTTTTTTAGAAAAGGTATGATTGCTTATACCTTGGGAGGTATGATTGTTTTGCCCGGGAAAGTAAAAACTAATTCTTAAAAAAAAATTTTTTCTTCTTATATAAAATTATTGAGAATAGATTGAAGTAAGTATGTTAAAGTAAATCGGAACACAAAACATTGGTGTAATTACTTAATAATTGCCTTAAATGCTATTGGTAAAATTTTTACGAGACTCCAAATCTAGGGAAAGAGTGTCTCATGCTTGATGAAAGTTTTTCTTATTATGTATTGAAAATAAGAATGTTGCTTAACTTTATTTATTGGAGTATTTGTATTTGTGTATTTTTTATGTTATGATTGTCTAATGCATACTAGTAGTATTGCGTAGAAATTAGTTCAGTAAGTAGTAGAGTCTAAGGTCCGGACTTACGAATTGAGTAGAAAGATTGCCAGATTGCATAAAAGTGTTCTTTGTGTATCTGAATTGTTAAGAATTTCCAAAATGAGTAGTTTAACAAAATATCGGAAAAGCGAATTAATTGCATTGGCCGCTGATCTTAATGTGGAGTGCTTCCTAATGATAGAGTAGTAAATACTAACCCAAAAAATAAAAGGAAAGTCCACAGATATGATGCAGATTTCATACACTAGATACGATCAAATGTATCCGCGAAGAGAAAGGAATTGAAAGAAAAAAAGATTAGAGACAAGAAGCCGAGGCGGCTCAGATTAGGAATATGAATTAGAAAAATTAAGGCCAACGCAATCTAACGACACTGCAAGTGTACGTTCCAACTTACACAGTAATAGAATTCAAATTATAGGATCCCGTCCATAAAAGTGTTTTGTCTCCTTTTGACCCGGAAAAAAATCGGCGTATCCCTGTTCTTAACAGTATTCAAAAGACAAAGCGGATAGAGTAGGCATCTGATGACTGGTTACTCAATTAATTTCGGTGTTACCCGCGGAGGCTGTGGAATTGATAATTAGGGACACTGGGGACGATAGGATGACTTTGAAGTAGTCAAAAATTTTACTGGAAAGGTTTAGGTCACAGATGCTTGCAGAGTAAATACATGACACACCAAAAGACGTCAATTCTTTAATGGAAAGGAAAAAGTATTTGGAGTTAAACTCTTACTTTAATGGTTGGTTGGAAGGGGCGGAAGCAGACACTTTTGAAAAAATTAAGATTTGATGATCGCGGATCAGATTAAACGTAAAACAGAATCTGAGATAAACATTTTGTAGACAAATGGGGACAGATGAATAAATCCGTATGTATCGTAGCCTCAAACTTTGATCAATACGAATTAGCCAGGGAAAACGCTAAGGAAACCGCAGCAAATATAAACCGTTCGACAGACCTTCATTTAAACAGGCAATTCGTTCCGGAAAAAACGAAGGAAGGGGGGGAAAAAAGTAAAGAAGGTGCAAAATCAAGTAGTGGCGACAACGCACTAAAGCGACGAAACCCGGAGATCAGAACAAGCAAATTCGAACGCAAGGAAAAAACAAGCTTGTTATTCCTGTGGATCATATCGCATTTAAGGCCTTCGTGCCCAGAGATTAAGAAACCAAGGCAGATAAATAAATTGTGTCGCGAAGGTGAAATTTCAAGGAAGTTTTAAACCATACCTTAAGAAGTGGGAAAATCTTTGGTCTAGGAAATGGAAGTGTTACGTGACACCGGAAGTAGTGTGGATCTGATCTCATTTAAAATGTAAAAGAATCAGTTTAACTGGCGATTACGTGTGGGCGCGCCAAGCGCGTTAACTATGAACACACATGCCTAGCTTTAGCCGAAATTGACGGAAATCGACGGAGTAAGACTAAAACAAAAGCCGCAGTTTTAGATCTAGCGTGGAAATGAAACATTATTTATTAGGAAATAAAACCAGGAATTGATCGATGCGATTAAGAAAAATCACTATTCTCCGAGCTAATAAATCTTGTTGTGACACGAAACCAAACAAAGCAGCTCGGACCGACAAGCCAGTTACTAGAACAGCACAAAGGAAGGGTTGTAGAAGTGGGGGAGTTCAACAATGACGTGATAATTGCGACGGAGGGAACAACTCTTCTACTTTGAACGAAGGGGAAGGGAACAGAATTCTACCCCAGCCGAAGTGGACAACAATACTATTTTAGCTAGCATCAAGGAGACGAGTTTCGAGAGCAGATTAATGACCCCAGTTTGGAAGGTCTTTCGACAAGGCCGGAGGAAGAGAATTCCGAATTCCAGGTAGATAAAGGGAGTGCTGTTTAGAATTACCCGATAAGAAGAAGAGTTCGTAAACAGTTAGTAATACCCGAAGAAGAGCTTAGAAAAGATCCTTAAGTTGTGCCATAACGAATCTGGAACGCACGTAGGTATAACGAAACGAAAGGACAGATTATTGAGGAATTTCTTTTGGCCAAATATAATCAAAAGAAACGGAAAATTATGTTAGGTGCTACGATCGATGCCAACATTGGAGCACGCAGGGGAAAAAAAAAGGCTCACGTTAAAATTAATTTACCCGTATCGGAAATATTTATAAAATTAAATTGTGATATTGGGACCGTTGCCAGAATCAAGAAAAAGGGAATAAATATCTATTTACGGTGATGTGTCTTGCCTCAAAAGTACCGGACGCGATTCCTTGAAAGACATAAAATCTGAATCTATTGTGGAGGCGTTGCTGTTGGCTGAAGTAGATTTGGTTTTCCGCGTGGTGTCCTGCGATCTCGGATCCTGTTTTACAAGTAACCTCGTCCACCTTTTGGAAAAAAATTTGGAATAAAGGTTAGGCACTCGTCGTGCACCACCGGAAGGTAACCCTATAGAGACGTTTTCCACAGGACAGTACAAGCAGCTTACTAAAAGTAATGCCTGGAAAATGCGCGAGATTGGGAGAAGAATTTGCCGACGCATTACTAGCGTTGCGCACAGTAGATCATGAAACACTACTGGCTGGCCTTCCGAATTAGTTCGGACGCAATCTCAAGACAGAACGCCTTCTTTTTTTGAAAAATGGGCAGAACCTGAAGAAGAGAATTCATTAGTAACTGAATACATTATTTGAACTGTAAATCGGATTCCAAAAATAAAGAGCTAGCGATGGAGAAAGCGTCAGCCGAGCAATAAAGGAAAACTGGTACAGTAAAAGGCGATCTCACGGGGAATTTAAAATAGGGGACAGGTTTTGATACTGTAACCATAAACCAAATAAATTTGCCGTAAACTGGGTAGGACC
>BGPR01027493.1:0-20686 GCA_013235015.1 Araneus ventricosus
ATCGCACTTACAGCCATGAAATTTGGCACACAGGTAGTCGTAATGGTGATTCAATGCACCTCGAAGCTGCAATTTTAAAATTTAATCGAGAAAAATTTTTTATTTAATGTTTTGTGTTGTTTTGGTTGATTTTTCGCACTAATTTCTCAATAGAATGGTTTTGAATAATTGTACGAAAAAAATACAAACCATAGAAAAGAGCAGACGATTTCCGTTCTAATGAAGTTAGTTTTGAATTTTTAACATAATTTACTGAATTTTGAGAAATTTTAAAAATATAATCAGTTTTGCAATCGAAATTTTATTTTTGTTTTTAAATTTGCTGCATCCGACGTTCTAATAACACTATTATTTTCAATTTTTTCAGCTTATAACTGGAACGGTTCTGTCGTATTTAAAACAAGAGCGGTTAAAATATATTTTCCCGGTTTTTTTTTTAATTAATTTTTTCCTGGTAAGTTGAAAGATATTTTTCTCTACCGAGCTCCCTCCCGCGACACTTTTCCGGAACGTTGCTGGAGAATTTCATTGGCTGACGGTGCAGAGCGCAAATGACGTAATAACCTTCAACTGAATGACTTCGATTATTATTTTCGGTAGTGTCCGAACATGTTTATGTCTCGCATATTTTATTTGTTTTATAATAATCATTTTCACGCTGCAGTTTTTTAATATTGTTTCGGATTAACGTACTCTGTATTTTCGACAGTTGAAATGTCATTATCGCGAAGAAAAATAAGCGGGAAAATCAAATAATGTGTATCTTTTGTTTTGCTTTCAGAACTTTTCCATGTCAATGTGGGCGTTTTTGTTGTTGTTGTTGTTGAAGTCCTGATTCGACGGGCAACGCCCTGCCCGTACTGTTAGTATATCCATAAAGTAGAACTCAAGAAAAATTTTAATGATACAAACAAATTTTACTAATTTCCACATGGCAGCTTTTCGCGCCATGTAACCCATCGACACTTGGCGGGAAATTGAGTTCAGTCTCGATGTGTTACGTGTCACGAATGGCTGCCACAACTTTTGTGCTAAAGGTTTTATGACAGATACCACCTTTTAGAAGTTTTGCTGTTCTTATTTCGAACAAGATACTTAAAAACTCTTGTATAAAGTTTGCATGCGTTTTATTTACCTAAATCTAGACACATCGAGACTGAACTCAGCTTCCAGACAGGTGTCTGTGGGATACATGCCCCTAAAGGCCGCCATGTGGAAATTACTTAACTCTGTTTGTGTTACTAAAAAAACCTTTTGAGTTGTACTTTATGAATATTACTAATATAATAGCCCAGATCTGTCTCTCAGTAATGCTCTGACGTCACCAACAATAAAACTCGTGCCATAGCACTGCGAGACGTTAAACAGCATTATTTCATTGTTAGAGCACCTAAACTTCAGTAATTTTAAATTTTAAAAAGTAATTGTCGTTCTAATTTCAAATTTAATATCTCTAAAATAGTGAAATAAAATTTGGTATCGATTGGTATAAAATTTATCTCGCCATGATCAATAGTTCCCGAGAAATGTTAAAGTATATTAATCATATATTTCAAATTAATTTCCGTTTTTCAATAGAAAGTAGTAAATTACGTCAGTGGTAGATCATGCACGTGATATAGTTTGGACGCCACGATGCATCTGATTATTTATTGCAAACGTGATGATATAATTTGATAATATTTTTTGGCAACGTTTGACAAGCAGAGAAGTGCTTTGTTCTGATTAGAATTTCGAAAAAAAAATCCTTTGAAATTTTAACTTTTGACTTACGTTTGACAAGCTGAGAATTTCATGGTTATTGAATTATTATGTACATATTTTGTATAGATTTTTTACTATAATTTAATACTCTGCGATCATGAAGTAGTTTACTGTAAAACATATGTTTATTTTATTTGTTTTCAATCAATGTTAAACATATCTCTCGCATATATATCTATTTAAACACCTCAAATTTGATGGGAAATCTCTCGAATGAAGAGGCAATTTGCACCTGTCATACCATGACGGGTGATTTTTTAGTTTAATAATATTTATCGTCATGTTCTTTAATCAAAAGTTATGAGGCAAAGAAACCACGACGATAATTTATGGACACCCTGTATAATTATTTATGATTTTAGTTACAATCCACAGGAAGCCTTCTACGTTATAACATTAAGAAGTTTACAATTTGTCAATGATTATGCTTATTATTTACACTGATATTAATAAAAAGCCCAAATTTTTCGATGATAACAAAATGAAAAAAAATTACATGAATATTCTGTTTGTTTCATGTAAATTTATTAAGATAACTAAGAATTATTTTCAGTTTTCTTTGGTTGAAATCGAATATACAGTCCCTTCCAAAAGTTAAGTACTTTAAATTACGTATTTAACTTATAAGTATACATGAGTATACAGGATATTCAACTTTCATAAAATTCAATAGTACTGTTTGAAGATTCGAGTTAAAAAAAATATCAATTTCTGCATGAACCCTCATCATTTAGCTTCTCTTAGATTGTACCGAAATTCCCCAAGTTGCCATGCCGATATCTTTATGAATACTAATGGTATTGAACTGGAATTTTTACATAAGTTGCCCTATATCTCTGGCTCTAAAGATATGAAAGAAAAATTACACTATGTTTCGCACGTGCGCAGTAAAAAAATATTTACTACAAATGCTTATATTTCCTGTAATATTAAATTTTTTTTATTCAAATTTTAATACAATGCTTCTTTTACGTATTGTCAAGTATTCTGAGAGTTTCGTGTAATTTGGTTGAAAACTCTGCATGTTATAACAAAAAACATATGGAAAAATTTTGGATTTTTTAAGAAAACCTTTAGTCCCGAATAATTGTACTGTGTTTACGAAAATGCATGTAAATATTATGCACATTAAACTATAACCATTGATAAAAGTTACATCTCGTTATCAACTTTCTGTGAATCAGGATGAGTCAAACTCCATTTTCGCCTTCATCCTTTTCTGGTGGGCCTCCTAATTCCCCTGTGACCGAATCTTCACAGTAAAGTGTGAGTTATGACGATAGTATGTCCCACGATTCTCCGCAACTGATTGCGAATCATAGTAATCATATTAACTCCGATTTTTTTGCATCTTAAGAATTATGCTTAACTTTTGCGTGGCATGTATATGACACTCACGCATGTATATAACATGCGTGAGTGTATATGTTAGCGTTAAAGGGTATAATTCAGTTATTTCATAGAATAACAAGGTATTCAATTAGGTTCTTCATGAAATACCTAGTTATTCTATGAAATAACGGATTCCACGCTTTAACCGTAACATATATATGTTACCGTGAAAGACCGAAATTTGGAGAATGTCGACTTTCACCGGTGAATGTCAACATTCACATAGTAATGTCACCGGTGAATGTCAACATTCACATAGTAATGTCACCGGTGAATATCGACATTCACATAGTAATGTCACCGGTGAATGACAACATTCACATAGTAATGTCACCGGTGAATGTCAACATTCACATAGTAATGTCACCGGTGAATGTCAACATTCACATAGTAATGTCACCGGTGAATGTCGACATTCACATAGTAATGTCACCGGTGAATGTCGACATTCACATAGTAATGTCACCGGTGAATATCGACATTCACATAGTAATGTCACCGGTGAATGTCAACATTCACATAGTAATGTCACCGGTGAATGTCAACATTCACATAGTAATGTCACCGGTGAAAGTCGACATTCTCCAGTTTCGGTCTTTCACAGTAACATATACACATAATATCAGTTGTGTCCTCAAAAGATTTCTGTGCATAACCTCGGCTAAAATACAACTCTTGCTTCTTATCATGACATGATAAAAGGTCATTTGCCTTGATTCTCGTCAAAACATTTCCTAACATTAAAGATATTCTTTATTGAAATATGCTTTTTATAACTTAACCAGTAGTCCAGCGATGTTTACATCTGTAATGTCACTGCAAAAATAATGTATTCTTCAGATTTTGATATTTTTAACTCAACTGGAAGCCCTACAATTAGATGTATCATGTCCCTGCATTTCAGCATACAGGTTCAATACTAGTCTTGTTACTTTCTCGTATACGAAGTATACAAAGAGAAAGTATTGTAATCGTCAAAAAATTCGAACTCGAGAGTTTGACGGATCTCCACGTTTTAGACCTCCCTGAGTCCGAAAAACACAATTTTGGAATTATGTCTGTCTGTGAACACGATAACTCGAAAACTATTAGAGCTACGGGGATGAAATTTGGTATGTGGTCTTTAAACATAATTTGTAGGTTTCTATCAAATTTTGGACAAAATCCGTCAACGGGAAGTCTGTATGTCCGAAGTCATGCGAACACTATAACTCAAAAACTTGAATAGCTAGATGGCTAAAATTGGGTACACAGTTTTATCGTCATGAATGTAGCTCCGTATAAAATTTTGGGCCAAATCCGTCAAAGGGTTGACTGTCTGTCGGTCTGTATAATCGCATCTCCAACGAATCCGCTGTGTCCACGCGCATGCGTACATAACGCAATCTTCTGTGCACGAAATTTATTGACTCCTGCTTGGCGCTCTTGTTTTCATCCGATACTCCACGCGCATGCGTACTTGGTAGCAATCTGTGCACGCGGAAAGATTGTCCTTGAGCCAAAAAAGAGTAGAACTCGGTACGCATTTAATCGGAACGCATCTCTTTAAATTTGATTTTTTACCTAAATATTTTCTGATAGTTATTGGATCCTGGGTTACAGTAGGTTCGAATTTTTTAATCCACGCGGGGGGAGGGGAAACAGCACCTTTTTCGAGAAGTATACGAGAAAGTTTAGGGGAGACCACTCCCGCTGGTTTTTTGTATCATATCACGAAGAAAAATAAGCTATGAGAGCAATGAATGAGCTATGATAGAAATGACATGAATAGGCTATAATAGCAATTACATCATTTATATATGCCAACAAAGGGATTTTATCTTGCAGTCCGTAATTAGCTTGCGCATGATTATAATGAATTTTATTTAACGAACAATACTGTTCAGCAACGGATTCCGACACTACCACTTTTGGACGATTTTACACCGGTAAGGGGTATCAGGCAATGAGTCATGTGAGCGCATTTCCGGAGTTCTTTGTTAGATCACGCTCAGTAAAATGTAAACATTACTCTTCCATTCTTCACTTTCCCCCTATTTTGATGAAAATAACTCCGTCCGGCGCATGCGCAAAAGCGTGGAGGGTTTCCGAATCCGTTGCTATACAATATATCAACTTTCGATTCCATATTGCCGAGAATAAAAAAGAATCGTACATTTTTCAATCGCAAGATGTAAATTCATTATATTATTATAAAAAACAGCATTTAATCAACTAGTTAATCGTTATAATTTTCAGTAATCTTCCTTCAACAGATTTTCAAGATTTCAGACGACTTCAAGGCTGTAGAAAAATTCCAGAATTCTAGAAAAAATGTTATTCTACCAACGTGTTTTCTTATCTTTTCATACAAATTTAACTTTTCACCAGCGAGAAAATTCTGGAAGAAATTGGAAGGGTCAAAGAATATTGGAAAAAATCAGCTGAGTTTGGTGAACGAGAGAGATTTTCCCATTTAAGTTCCTTATTTTAATTACCTTCGCATCATAGTCTATTGTTATCATGATGAAGAATTGTAGATTTCTCTATAAATTTTTATTGAATTTACTAATTTCTGACTATCATAACACCCCAGTAAACATTTTTAAATGAGCCATCTTACATTAAGACAAAAACAGTTCTTTTAATCTTCTAGCCTCGGGCAACATAGAAGTCATGTTTCGGTTATTCTGTCCAGGCTGGTTGCTGACACTTTTAATAGTTTCATTTTTAATAGCAAAATCAATCAAAAATATTTGAGATTTCAAAATTTTTATATAGGTAGAGATTAACACTAAACTTCGAGTTCATGCAGAAAAAATAAAAAAATTGCCAGAAATTGGAGGTTAAATGGCAGTTTATGAACAAGTTACTTATGGCGGACCGTTATAATTTATTCTCCTGCTTAATCATATGAGGTACACGTACAGAAGCATGTTGAAACTCCTTTTGTCTCCATGGCGTCCCCTATTACTGATATCTATATCCCCTTGCCCGCCTACCCCCGGTCGTTGCGCCCCTTTCCACGGGGCGCTCTGAAAATAACATGAGCAGGTGAGAGGAAAAAGGCAAAAGATAATTAAAACCAGTGGCGAATCCAGGGGGTGGCTATCAGGCTGCTTCCCCACCCCCCAGAGCTAAACTAGAATTCTTGATTTTATTTAAAATCACTACAACTGTTTGTTCTTAATTTCCATTTCTTAAAAAAATAATAAAAACGTGATAACATTCCTTTCTGGCTTGACAGGCTGGAAACTTTGCCTACTTTTCTAGTCATTCCACTTGCGCTTGTAGCGTTGACGCGGTGGAAGACATTTTTTTTTTTGTCTAGATATTTCATTGTATTTTTTATTAACTTATCGAAAGTATTCTACTCTTCTTTATGATTCTTATTGTCAGGTGAGTAAAGTCTGTAAAGTTAAAGTGTTTTGGTTTACACAAGCCATGAGGTTTGACATTCGTCACGACGATGCAAAATTTTTATGACCTCCCCCGGCCCCCCCCGACCCGAATTCTGGATTTGCCACTGATTAAAACTAAACTAAACTAAACTAAACATTCAATAGAAATAAGAAAACGTAAGATTTATTACACGAAAAAAACTATTTTTATTTTTACTGTTATTAACTTATTTCACTGTCAAATTTGTAGATGCAGAGTCTTGGCACATCGACCATCTTAACTCTTTGAGGCACGAAAGATAATAATATGCATAATTATACACATGTGAGTGTAAGGATTTATTTAACGCTTTAGGAAGCTGGAAAATATTGTTATTAATGTGTTTAAATTACTAAAAATTAATCTGTGGGGTTTTACTATTATATGGTTTTTATAATAAGCGGTATTCAGCAGGAATGAGTAAGAGATGCACCATTCAGAATGATTCAGGAAATAACCCGTCGTGCTTCAAAGAGTTAAGTAGGATTGAATTATTTTTAGCTTAGAGGAACGTCTTTTGCTTGTTTCTTCCTTTCCGGCCGAACCGGGCCTGCGAAGGCTGCATCTACCCACAATTTAAGAACAGGGTGGCTACAGAAATTGTAAAAAAAATTTCCCTGACTAAACTTACAACATTTCCCTGATTTACGGCTACTAATTATATTAGTTTCCTGGCTTTCTCCCTTCTCAGAATCACTGTATGTGTACAATATACATTGTTAAAAACACTTTTACCAGTTATTTAATATGAAAAAAAATATTTTTATGAAATTTAATTTTAAAAAATCTATTAAAACAGTATATTACATTTCTTAAATGTAAAAAAATACTGGAAATTTTAACAAAATACTCCGCTTCTAAAACTGTGTAAGAATTATAAGAAACATTAACACTACTCTTCGCAACACTAGTTAAATTATATTAACAGTAAAGGTATTATGATCTTTACTCAAAACTTTAAAACAGTTGAATAACTAACTAGTGTCCTTTTCATGAGTTCCAGAACATATGCATAACATATTGCAGCATAAATATAAAAATAGTATAATTATGCGTACCTAATAATATATATTTTAGCAAAGATTTAAACAAGAGAAACTGCCAAAATATTACTTCAAATCTTTATTCTTTAACAAATCATTAGAAATTAATTGCTCTAATCAAAAACATATGCTTTTATAAATGAATATAATTTTTTAAAAAAATACATTTATTATTACAAATAATGCTAGACACAAGATACTAATTTATAGATAATAACTCAAATAACTATTAATTTTCCCTGATTTTTAGATATTTTTAAGAATTTCCCTGATTTCTCCAGATCGATCAAATTCCCTGACTTTTCCCTGATATCCCTGATTTCCAGGTTCTGTCGCCACCCTGAAGAAGTTTCTTCAGTGTTTAAAAATTTTTCAATGAAACTTTTAAATATTAATGAGTTGCAGAGAATAGGAAATTTTAAATTATATAAATAACAATATTAACTGAAAGAATCTAAACAAAAAATGAAATATTCTAGAAGCTGTTTAGATGTTTTTCCTAGTAAATTGTATTTATATTTTATTTTATTTTTTAAAATTGAAAAATATTGCAATCCTCAGCTAGTTTGTATTTCTTACCAGCAATCAAGCCCATATTTCGATAACAATGCAATGGTCATGACAAACGTATAAAACCGAACGACAAACTGTTATAATTTCTCAATAAATGACTCAGTAGAGGTAGACCTCACAAAGGGCAAGTAAATCGTTTCAAAATATTTTTTCTAATGTTTCTTTTTCTCTTCTGTTTGACTAAGAGATAATAAATATAAATTAAAGATTATTATCAGTTGATTGATGCTGGTTTATGTCCTGACAATATCAAATTCAACCCCAAATGTCCCGTTCTATTAAATGTCGCAATATAAAATAATCAAATATTCTCATGAGTATTATGCTGCCATCTGTTGGCTTTCTCTGTAATTATATTTTATCCATTACTGAATTTAATAATAATAATTTCTTTTAAAATTCATCGCTTTAATTAAAAATTTAATTAATAGCACCGAAAAATGCTTCATTTTCCATAAAATACAACTGGTAGGTAAAACTGATTAAAAGTATCACTGATATTAATATGAGCTAATTTGCATAAAATATCATAGAAAGGAAATATTCTTCCCAATTCAAAATTGATACTTTCACTTCAAAAACAGCTTTAAATTTTTCTCCTCGTAGTTGAAATTCTTTATCTACTACTAATTTAATAAGAGGTTGCTAAAATAGTTTCCAAAAATCAAAGAAAGGCCCATTTCTCCGAACGCTTAAGAAAAATGAAAGTAAATGAATCAGCTAATACTATAATAAAAGCAGGTTACTTATCAATCTTTTTTAATTAAAACTATATATCTTAATAAGTTCCGGTATTTTTAAAAGGAAATAAATTAATTTAAAAACAGGCTTTCATTCATAATGAAAGCCTGTTTTCAAAAACTTTTTTCAATTATTTTAGTATATTAATGAATTATATTACATTATATAATGAATATTATATGTTAATTTAGTATATTAATGAATCATTAATATACTAAACAATAGATTTTTTGTTTAAATTATTTTCACCAACTCCTTACGAAATAGCGCCACTGATACCGAACCAAAAATTAAATTAAGTAATGATTAACTGATAATAAAGTTCTCGAAATATTTAAAATAGTGTGTTGTTATCGAGAATACATACACAAGTGTACAAAATCTCACACACCACATCAGGAGGTGAGTGGAAAATCGATTACAAAATTCCATCTTTACAAACATAAACAAGTTAAGTTAAAAAAAAGTGTTTAGAGAAGAAGTATTTAATAAATCAGTAGAAGTAAAGATTTTAATAAACCAGTCTTATATTTAACAATAATGCCTTTGCAGACCCCTAGTGACGGTAGAGACAATTTATGATCACGTGATATACATTCAAGTGCATCGCGTCATAAATTGAAAGAATTCCAGAATTAAATATTCTAAATCAGGAGGGGGAAACCGCGGCCTTATGGCTGCATTTTGAGTTTCGTATGCGGCCTTGGCAGTTATTTACAATTTGCATTGAAATAATGTACTTGTCTATAATATAATAATAATTACAGAACAATAACCTTTAAGTTTCTTCTCGTGCGGCCTTTTGCCCAAGTGCCGAATTTCATGTGGCCTTTCAGTGCAAAAAGGTTCTCCACCCTGTTCTAGACTCCAGTGGAAAAATGATGTGGTGTCCCATAATAAGCATAAGGTGAAATAATGTGTTAAATGCTAGATGATGACATTAGTAGCTACGTTTTTCAGGTGTTTGTGTCGCAAAGCGTCCAAATTGAAAGATTTTTGGCCATTGGAGAATGGACACATTGTCATAAATGTGTCATGCCATTCATTAATTGACGAGCTTGAAGGTGGATTGCTATTGTATGCAATCCAAAATTGTAGCTGTATCTACTGACCTGTCATGACATCAGGCACTGGGACATGGAGCGACTTTCTGTCTGTACCTAGTAAGCAAGAGGTTCTTCGATAGACCACGCATAATTTGTGCCATTTTTTGCAGAGAAGCCATATTGGAACGAGAATGACAATAGTAGTGACTTGATACCATTCAGGTCAGCAGAAACAACTTCATTTAATCTGTTATAATAAAAACCGGAAGAGTATTTATTTATTAGTGTATTTTTAATTTTTTTAAAGTGTAAAGATACATTTCGGACACCCTGTACATTAAAGCTTTCAATTAAAAACTGTGCAAACAAAAAAAAATTTTCTTGATAATTTTCATGATAACGTTATATTTCTATAAGGTATCTATTTTGCATATCTGAAGAAGATTCTAGTATCTGAAGAAAAATATACAGGGTGACTTTTAATTACCCTACAACTTTTAACTGAAATAACTCTTGAGTCGTTGCAGATAGCACTACAAACATTTTTTTATTGAAAAGAACGTTGAAAAGGATTTTAATGCAGAATGCTTTCAAAGTAAGAACCGTCAGAGGTGGTACAATAGTGCGAACTAGTCATAAAGTTGTCAGTTACAAGTTCAAGAGTTTTTTTTTCTAATGCTTGCAAATGAGTCAGTTACGGACCTTTTGAGGCTGATAAGGTCTGTCGGCTTCTTCTTGTACACCAAATCTTTCATATGATCCCAAAGAAAGAAATCACATGGATTCAGATCTGGTGAATAAGGTGGACAATGCAATGCACCAGGATTGCTCTAGACAGCTTAAATCGTTTTCTGAGTGTTGCAGACCACTTCCGTAGCAATAGTGTGACATTTTCGCCACATAAATACCAATTTTTAACAATAAATATACGATCTTCGGTTGAATATGACACTTTGGGAGACGTTTTCAAAATGACATGGAACTCATACGAAAAAAATTCCATTTAAGCTCTCTGCCACTGCATGCATTCGTGGCGCCATCTAGCGGGACTCTGAGAAGTTATTTCAGTTAAAAATTGTAGGTTAATTAAAAGTCACCCTGTATAGTACGCACAGTAAAAATTGAGAAAGATATTTTTTCAGGAGACGATTTTTAAAAATTAAATCAAATTCATCATTAATTTGTTAATATGAATCCGTTTCTCATTTAAAAGTGAAAAGAGGACATTTATTCAAAATCGGGACAAATATGGAACATTTTTTTTTCAATCCGGGACATTGATTTTAAAGTAGGAACTTCTCTAGCTAATTAGGAAAGCTGGGTCCCATTATGCACATAGTAAAAGTTGAGAAGGAAAAATCACTTTTATTACACTTTTTTAAACTTTTCTAAAAAATTTTCAAAAATTAAATTAGTTCATTCTTTTTTAACTTCCTATTTTGTCTATTTACTTGTGAATAAACTAAGTAAAAAGCGTAAGAGTGAAGACAAATAGAATAAATGCATAATAATAAACAGAGTAGGGGCACATTCCGCGACTTTTAATTAAAATTCAGGAAATTTCTTGAAATCCTTGATTTCTGATTTCTGGTCACTTAACTGTGACGTCACGAGAATGATTTCAGAGAAATTCTTCGAGCTATGCATTTCCGGTAAAAAGAAATTTCAACACAGTTCTGAGTTAGCGAGATTTTATTAATTACACTAGTCCGGATTCGAGAAATTTATAGACTCCAAAGCTGTATTAATTAAGATAGCTTTCTATGAATTCTTTCAATTTACTTTCAAGAAAGACTTTTACTAAGCAGTAATGTTAGTTATTTACAGGGGGGTTACTGGATTCAGTTTAAAGTTCAGTTATCACACATTTATTCACCAGAATGGGTCGAATCCTTAGCATTATATAATTGAAATAATTTGAATAATTGTCCTAGATAAATTATAACGTTGTTCTGAAAAAATACAAAAGAAAAAGTTTTCTTAAATGCTTTATTGATGGAAGATAACTTAATGGCTCAGAAATAAAACTGACTTGTAATTTTTTTTAAAATTTACAGTAAAATGGATTTCAAGTATGCGATACACGCCAAATGACATTCATTAGATATGGATAATTGTGGTGATAACAAAGTGAGAGTTGAAAAAATAATCTTAATTTCAGATTACAGTAGACCCTTAACTATCGGGTCTAATGTGATGGAAGGCAAGCCAATAGACCAACAAAATAGACAAATAGGCTGGAATTCTATAAATGCTTACTTCCTTTCCCACCCACACCATTAAAAACACCCTTTTTATACCCCTGTTCAAAGTTCAAGTTAAATTTATTTTTAAATTCATTCTACTTTATCTAGTTGATTGCTTTTAAGTTCTTTTTATACCCAAATCAGCTTTATTAATATTTTTTTACCTCTTACTACAGGCCAGTATTTTATAAATGTTTGTTATATAGGCTTGCGGTTGTTATATTGTACGTTTTAAAGATTAATTTAAGAAAAAGAAAGTTTAAGAGTAAAAATAGTGTACACATTTTAAGATAGAAATTTAAGATTATAATGTCCAACTTAATTGCTATAAGCATAAAACCAGTATGAAAACATACATTTTTAAAATAAACAAAATATTAAAGTAAAACTTAGACTTAATTCTTTCAAAAAATCATTTCAACTCATTTTACTGTACATTGATAAATTCTATGATGCACTTATGTGAAAATGTAGGCTATGGATTAAAGATTCAAAACCGACAGTTTTTAGTTCTCGAAAAAGTACAACGGAGACTAATCCAACGTAAATTATTCTTCATTTCACTATGAAGAATTATTTTTTAACGCAGAGAATTATTTTTTAAGCAGAGCTTACTGTACTTTCAAAGCGCCACTTCATTTATTAAAATATAATCCTAAACCATCTTATCCCAGAAAAAATAATTCACCGGGGGAAAAACATGTCAATCAAAACGATAAAAAATAAACACATTTCTAAATTACACTTAGGATAAGCTATCTTTCATCGAGAGATTTCTTTGCAAACCCTTTATCACTTTTTTAACGTATTAATATTTTTTGCTATGCATTCTTTCTTTATTGCTATCTAATGGTCAGAAAGGCTAGATATAAAATTCGGTACATATAATCAACTATTAAAAAAACGGGCCAGCAGGAGTAGTCTCCCTGAAACTTTCTCGCATACGACTAACACGGGGGGGGGGGGGGATACCCCGCGGGCCCCAAATGGGCGGTATTCCTTAAGGTGGTGAAAACGCTCCAGCGTTCGCGCCTTTTTTGCGTCTTAGAATAGGGAAAAAATCGAATATGCAATTTCAACGCCTTTTCTTAACCGATTTAAAAGAAAATTGAAGACAAATCTACAATTAGGGTTTCAAGACTACATACGAAATTTCATTTAACTAAGTCATTTCTTTTAGAAGATATCGTCTTCAGAGGTATGCAATTATATAGACCAACAGACGGATTTGGTCCAAACTTTGATACGGACCTACATTCCTGATGATAAAACTATATACCAAATTTTATCCATCTAGCTATTCAAGTTTTTGAGTTATAGTGTTCACATGACCGCGGACATACAGATAGACAGATTTCCCTTTGACGGATTTTGTCCAAAATTTGATAGAAACCTACAAATTATGTTTAAAGAACAAATACCAAATTTCATCCCCGTAGCTCTAAAAGTTTTCGAGTTATCGTGTTCACAGACAGACAGACATAATTCCAAAATTGTGTTTTTCGGGCTCAGGGAGGTCTAAAACGTGGACATTCGTCAAAATCTCGAGTTCGAATTTTTTGACGATAACTATACTTTCTCTTTGTATACTTCGTTTACGAGAAAGTAAAAAACAGTAAACATGCATTTATAAACAGGTTTTCTGTGAACACACGAGCACAGCATAGCACCAGCTTTTAAAATATCAGCATGAGCACGTGTGCGCGCGTACATTAAACGCTTTTCAATCCATATATTTCACGCTTTGTTTGACGAAAATGCACTGAATCAACACAACTCAGATTGTTTCAGTGGTGCCTCGAAAAATCAAATTTTGAATGAATCATCAAAGAAATAAATCTTAAAAAGTCTAAAATCTTTTTATATTGATAGTAACTGCATTCATTTTCCCATCTCTTTTAGGTTGATTTTAAGTTGTGCTTTGTTTTTATACATTTTTTCTTAACATAAGTATCATGTTTTTAAGATGGAAATTTGTATTCTATGTTTCACGCACTTACTGATGTGTTAAAGTTCTGAAATTTTGTACAGTGGTGAGTTCCCGATGGCAATGTAATTTATACTTATAAAAGGCAATGTTTGCGTGTGTGTGCGATGTCCAGACGAATCTATAGCACTTACAGCCATGAAATTTGGCACACAGGTAGTCATAATGGTGACTCAATGCACCTCGAAGCCAAAATTTTAAATTTAATCTAGAAATTTTTTTATTTAATGTTTTGTGTGGTTTTGGGTCATTTTTGGCACGTGTACGGCTGTAGTATCTTTCTATCTTTTCTATTTTTTTTTCTTTGAAAAACAATCAATGCACCATCGAATTGAACAAACAGTTTTTGTTCTAATGAAGTTTGTTTCGAATTTTAAACATAATTTACTGAATTTTAAGAAATTTTTAAATAATAGTTCCTTTTCATTTATACTTTTAACTTTCAATTCTTATTTTCTTGCATCCGACTTTCTAATAACGCTATCATTTTCAATTTTTTTTATCTATAAACCGGAATATTTATCCCTGTTTTAAAACAAGAATGATTAAAATATCTTGTTTCTACGATTTTCTATGAATTTTTTTTATTGATCAGTTCAAAACATTTTCTCTCTCATATCCGAATCGACGAAGCTTTCATTCGACCCAAGGTTACTCTGACGCATTTCAACTATCCGATTGGCTGCGGTATCAAGCGAAAATCAAGTCATACTCTCTATCATTTTGTTGCGTCAGCTAGTCTTAATTACTTCATTTTACTGATCCAAGAATCATTTGAATCAGTGGCGAATCTAGGATTCGGGTCGGGGGGGCTAAAGGCATAAAAATTTTGTATCTTCGTCACGAATGTCAAACCTCAAGGCTAAAGTAAACCAAAACTGTTTAACTTTACAGACTTGACTCACCTGACAATAAGAGTCATAAAAAACAATACAATACTTTCGATAATTTAATAAAAATTACAATGAAATAACTAGCCATAAAATATCTTCGACCACATCAAAACTACAAATACAAGTGGAATGACGTTAAGACACTGCCGAAAATAATAATCGAAGTCATTCAATTGAAGGTTATGACGTCACCTGCGCTCTGCACCGTCAGCCAATGAAATTGCCAGCAACGTTCCGGAGAAGTGTCGCGAGTGAAAGCTCGCTACAGAAAAATATCTTTGAACTGACCAGGAAAAAAATTAATTTAAAAAAACGGGAAAAGATATTTTAACCGTTCTTGTTTTAAATATGACAGAACCGTTGCAGTTATAAGCTGAAAAAATATGAAAATAATAGTGTTATTAGAACGTCGGATGCAGCAAATTTAAAAACAAAAATAAAATTTTGATGGTAAAACTGACTATTTTTTAAAAAATTCTCAAAATTCAGTAAATTATGTTGGAAATTCAAAACAAACTTCATCCGAATGAAAATTTTTTGTTTTATCCGATGGTGCATTGATTGTTTTTCAGCGATCATTAGAAAAGATACTACAGCCGTAAACGCGCCAAAAATGACCCAAAACAACAAAAACACTAAATCAAAAAAATTTCCAATTTAAATTTTAAAATTCGGGCTTCGAGGTGCATTGAGTCACCATTAAGAATACCTGTGTGCCAAATTTCAAGGCTGCAAGTGGATAGATTCGTCTGG
The DNA here is from genome assembly GCA_013235015.1 of Araneus ventricosus. NCBI lineage: Eukaryota > Metazoa > Arthropoda > Arachnida > Araneae > Araneidae > Araneus > Araneus ventricosus. The sequence goes on from BGPR01027493.1 coordinate 15,859, forward strand.
ACATCGCGCGCACGCATGCATGCACGCAAACATTGCCTTTTATAAGTATAGATATAATATATTAGAATGGAATGCGTTTGTTAATTTATCACTCATTTTACTACATTTTTATTGAAAAAATGGGGGTTTATTAAAAGTAAATCTTTTTCGTTTTCTGAAAATAAAGGCGAGCATTAACGACTAAAATCTAAAGGTAACAAGTAATAAAAAAAATTTAAAAGTCAATTCCTACTTTACTAATTAATAGTTTAATAGTTTTCGAGATATAATGAGAAACATACTGCGCATGCGCAAAGATATTGCTAAAATATGGGGGTGCTTCGATGATCCCATGGGCCATCCATATATCCAAGAACCAAGTCTGTAATGTTAATAGTTTTCGAGATATAATGAAAAACGTACTGCGCATGCGTCATGCAAAATATGAAATGACAGACAAATAGACAGACAAGAAAGCGAATTAATATTGCATTGTCATCTAGTTCTGAGCTATATTTAAAGTTTCAAGTCTCCAGCTCATCGGGAAGTTAGTTTAAAATTGATTGCAAAAATTGAACAAGATATAGGGAGAGTGCGAACTAATAGTAGGAATTGAAATAATGAAATCGTATTAAAAAGACCCTGAGCTATACGTCCATAAGTAAGCAGACTTCAAAAAGTACACAACTATTAATTGTTGAGATTAAAGTGAAGCACGATGGTCACAAATTTATCTTAAGAATAAATCAACTATCTTAAGATTCGGAGCGAAAGACGAAAAGCGTTTAAACACCCTTCAAGCTTCTATTTATAGATATCTATCTCTTTTTTTTTACGGCTTCATTCAGAAAGAGCAAGCATTAGCCAAGTACGAAAATGTTATAAATAAACATTATGAAACTATTATTATGCCATCCGTCATGCAAAGAAATAACTCAGCAGCGTATCAAAAACTGTAAAAGCTCAAAGGAAAAATAGCATTTAAAAAACCGTGGCTTTAAAATAGTTCTGGATTCAAATACGAGAAATAACCAGACATTTTCTATGCAAGACGTTTATTAGTAAAACAAGGAAGTTAAATTTAAGCTCAAACAAAACTCTCGTTCAACCAACAGTTATAAAAGGTTACAGTTAACATATATATATAGCGTACACAAATACATAACACCTGAATTAATACAAAAAAAGCTCCGTGAATACGACAACTATTTTCATTCTTTTGTTTTCAGATTTTTCATTTATATTTAGATTGATTATATACAGTAGAACTCATTTTTTTAATAAGGTCCAATTTTGCTAAATTATTAGGAGTCGAAGATTGTGGCCCAAGAGGCCGTGCGCTTCGGCCCCCCCCCCCATCACTGTTGGTATATAAAATAATCACTCATCCCGGAAAAGCCCCGGTTTTTTACTTTTTGTACCAAATTTTCCCATATTTTATTTATGATTCATTCTAAAAAGTAAGTAGTCCATATTTAAAAAAATCATGAAAAAGATGATAATGGCTTATTTTTTTTAAGTGAATTACCAATGAATTCTTTTTTCAAATTCTTACTAGTAGAATATGGCTGCACTAATAAGACAGGAAAAAGAAAGTGGTTTTCTTTTCCCCCTTTGATTATATTTATGTATTGTAATAACTCGATAAATAAGATTTGAAAAATTCGGTAAAAATTCGATTCGGATTCGATATAAAAAAAAGTATTTTAATATACATATACAATCAATGGTGAATCCAGGATTTGGATCTTGGGGGAGGCTGAGGTATAAAAAGTTTTGTATCGTCGTGACGAATGCCAAATCTTATGGGTTATGTAAACGAAAACACTTTAACTTTACACACTTTACGCACCTGACAATAAGAATCATAAAGAACACTACAATACTTTCGATAATTTAACAAAACACACATTGAAATAACTAGCAAAAACATGTTAACCGTGTCAACGCTGCAAATACGAGTGGAATGACTACAAAAGTGGGAAAACTTTCGAGCCTGTCAAAAACCAGGAAGAAATTATTCCACTTTTTTTAAACGGAAATTAAGAAAAAACAGCTGTAGTGATTTTAAATAAAATAAAGAATTCTGGTACAGCTCGGGGGGCTGCAGCCCGATAGCCACACCCTGGATTCGACACTGTATACAATGATTAGCATTGGGGGACAGTGGATCATAAAATTATCAACTCTTCGTTTTTAAAATACTGTTTTTCTGTAGAATAATTATTCTTCTTATAAGAATCATGTATAAAATGAGAAGACGTCCCGATTTAGACGGGACGACTAATATTTTACTTTTTTTTAGTTAGTCTCGAATATTTTGACCCGGTCGGCCGGTTAACTGATAATTAAATTCTGAAAATATTAAAATAGTTCTGCGCAAGTATACAAAATTTCATAACCTTAGCACATCAGAAAGCGAAAGTAAAATCAATTGAAAAATTCCATCTTTACAAACATGAAATATGAATAAATGAGGCATTTAATCGGACATAATTAACAATAACTTTCCTTTCAGCTCTAATCTTAATCTTCCTTCCAGGGAACCTTAACTAATTAGGTTCACATCAATTTTTTCAGCCAGGGTCATAAGTGATACGTGTAATGTTCGGAGATTGTGAACCGCCGAGTTCGTGTGCTCAGAAAATGCATTCATCGCTGGTGTGTGTGAAATAAATAAAATTAATAAAAAAGTGTTTGATTAAATAAATAAAATGGACAGTAATTTTTCTAACAGCAATATTTGGAAGAATTCAGAGCTGCTTATTTAACAGTAACTCACCTCTCTAAGCGCAAAAGCTTAGTTAGTTATATTAAAGTCCCGTTTTGAAGCAATACGAGGGCTATTAGAAGACAAACCTCATAATCTTGAACCTGGATAAAATGACGAAGACGACACCTGAGTTGGCACCTCCCCTTAAACTTCCAAGATCTCACTGACTAGAGGACGTTTGCCCCCCCCCCCCCCAAGGCGGCTGATGTAACGAGTAACTGGCACACATGACGGATCTTCAGTGGAATCGGGTTTCAACCCTGGAACCCTCCGGCCCCAAAGCCGAGACCTTACCACTAGGTCAAACGCGGCCTCCTCAAAGTGCAAAAGACAGTGGGTCAAAAATTCCATTTTTACTTTCTCGTATACGAAGTATACAAAGAGAAAGTATTGTAATCAGTGATGTGGGGTGGGTAAATACCCAGCGGGTAGGTAAATATTTTTTAGGTAACCCGGGTATTTACCCAGGACCTGGGTAAATACCCAAAAACTGGGTATTTTGCGAAAAAAATAAGATTCGAATGCTGATCCACAATGAAACATATAGAGTTATATAAATACCTCCTAAAAAGTATTTGCAAAAAAAAAAGGTATTTGTGAATGGTCATTTAAAATTAAACTTAAAATTTATAAATACTCAAAACTGGATATTTTGCAAGAAAAGCATTTGAGAACGGTGTGATTCAAAATGAAGCATTAAATTTATAAATACCCTTACACTGAATATTTTGCGGAAAAAAAATTGCATTTGGGAATGATGATTCAAAATAAAACATATAAAATTTAAAAATACCTCCAAACTGGATATTTTGCAAAAAAAAACTCACCTGAAATCGCGATCAAAAGTTTGAAACAAAAAATTATAAATACCCCAAAACTGGGTTTTTTTTTAAATATTTGTGAATGATGCTTCAAAATGAAATAAAAAAAATAATATGTACCCCTAAACTGGGTATTTTGTATTAAAAAAAGTAGCTTTGAATAAATTATATAAACAAAAAACAACTGCTATCAGGATTCAGAATAAAGTATTCTAAAACTTAAATAGGATCGGGCGATAATTTAGTTTTTACGGTTTGAAACTTTGACACTTACTATAATTATTTTTAACGCCGTTTATGTTATACTAGTCGCCATTGGCGACCAGCTTGTTCGCCGGGAATATAATTTTAACTGACTCTCTTATGTATAGTTTGATATTCACGGTTCCCATAACAAAATAATTTTAAACTTCAAATAGACATTTACCCGCGTTCTTAACATAGCCTTGCACTTGTTCTGTTCCTTATCTATATGAAAGTCCCTAATGGAGTCAAGTAACTATTCGCGTCAAGTTAAACCTAATTGTAAGTAATCGACGCGAATTTTAATTTAACAAATTTATTTCAACATCGAAATACCACGACACGTTTTACGTCCAGCAGCATGTTAATTGACTTAAAACTTGCTGATAAAATGAATTTAAACATAGCAACCATAATCGTTCAGTTTATTGGATTATTTCTTTATATACTTACTATCTTAATTCTTTACATACTTATCAAATAAAAAAAAGAAAAGAAAATCCAATAGAATATTATATTAGCCTTCAACAATGGAAGAGAAACGCGCAATTGAATATTTGTTTACACAATGAAAGCGGTTTGAATTTCATTGTAACAATGAATGACAAAAATATTTTTAAAAATTTATTAAAATTAGAGAAAAAATCAAATGAAAACTTAATTGCTATCATTGAAAAGACAAGTTTTTAAATTTTCAAATGGTGTAAAATTAATTTTTGTGCTCTACTATTTTCGGAGGTTATTAAGGAAAAACTCCAAAATTTCGTTTAATTTTTAATTAATTAAAATTTTTAAAAAACAACGGTTACGAGGTGCACATTTCCACCCTCCAAAGTATGTTTGTGCGAAATTTCGTTGCTCTAGGCCTATCGGTCTGTCCTGTAGAACGCCAAAACACACACATTCTCCTTTACTATTAGTAGAGACAGATAGTACCAGTGAATATTGTGATCCATAATTTACTCACATTGCCATGCAGGAAATCAAGCATTCTTGTTTTGATTTACTGAAT
>BGPR01027494.1:0-20685 GCA_013235015.1 Araneus ventricosus
CAGACAGTATATCTATACACTTGCAATGCAATTAAAAAATGCAAAATTCATAGACAGGTCAACTTATAGGTGAATCTGCTGTAGACAAATTAAAAAGAACAAATAGGAAATTAGAGGCTTCGGATAAAAGAAAACACTATATTGTGGTGGTCGCAGAGTATTCTCATACACAGGTTCAATGCAATTAAAAAATGCAAAATTATGACAGGCCTGGGTCTTGATAGGTGAATCATTGTGGGACAAATTAAAAAGACACTGGACAACAGGGAATTAGAGGCCGATGCTAAGAAAATATCGTTACAGACAGGTTTGTGGCTTCTAAGACAGTAATCTCTATGCATAGGTTTCAATGCAAATTTAAACTGCAACATCTATAAGACAGGTGAGTCCAATAGATAGAATTCCTGCTGTAGACAAATTAAAAATACACTGCGCAAGGTAGTCGCGAATAAATGAAAATATTGTTACAGGTAAGGTATCTGCATAACATCTCATACTGGTTTCCATGTACCTAAAATCTGCACCATAGACAGGTGATCTAATATGTGAATTTACAGGGCAAATTTAAAGACGCCAAAAAGCAAATAGTTTGAATGAAAGAAAATATCATAGACAGGTTTTAGGTCAGACAGGCATTCCCATATTGAATTGGCCTCAATGCACGAAAATGCAAAATTCAGAGAAGAGTCTACTGGTGAATCTCCGTTGTAGGCACCCCTAAAGACACGCAAGAGAATTGTGTCGTGAATAAAAGAGAAAATAGAAATATAGGCTCAGCTGCAAACATTAACCCATACAGGTTCTACTGCACTAAAATGCAAAAAATTCATGGGACAAATGAATAATAGGTGAAATTAAAATAGACAATTAAAAAAGGATGACCATAAATAGGAATTACAGGAATAAAAAAGAAATACAATATAGGCGGTGGCTGCAATATCTCACAATACAGGGTTTCATGCAACTTTAAAATAAATTCCCCATAGGACAGCAGACTTGAGAAGGAATCTGTTTATAGACAAACAAAAAGACACCCAAAAAAATAGAAGAGGGGAATGGGAAAAGAAAATACCGTTAAGGGGCGGTTTGTGGCTTGCTGATTGGTACGTCTGTCTCTGCTTCAATGCAACTGAAATGCAAACTATGACAGTGAGGCAGAGTCTAACAGAATCTGTTGTAGGCAATCTAGTGACACTGGGCAAATAGAATTAGTTGAAATAAAAGAAAAATATCTTATAGGCAGGTGTAAGTGGCTGCAGACAGTATCTCTATACAATAGGTTCTCAATGCAATTAAAATGTTCATAAAGACAGGTCAGTCTTATAGGTGAAATCTCCGTCAGGTGACAAAGTAAAAATAATTAAATAGAATTAGAGGTCGATAAAAGAAAACATCGTTATAGACAGGTTTGTAATGCAGACAGCATCTCTACATGCACAGGCTGTAATGCAATTTTAAACTTGCAAAACATTCATAGACAGGTGAGTCCAATAGATGAATTCCATAATAAATTAAAAATACACCGCGCAAATATGAATTAGGCCGCAAATAAAAAAGAAAACAAACATAGGCAGGTTTTGTGGCTGCAGACAGCATCCTATAACACAGGTTCTTTCAAATGCACTAAAAAATGCAAAATCTATAGACAGAGGAATGGCAGAATGCTGTTGTAGGCAATTAAAGACGTCAAAAGTAACAGGAATCTACCCTTGAATAAAGAAAATATCAGGTAGAACAGCTGAAAACAGCACTTCTACACACGTGTGTCAATGGCCTTAAATTGCAAATTCACAGACAGGTGAGTCTAATGGGTGAATTCCGTTTGTAGAATTTAAAAAGTCGCTGGTGCAAATAGGAATTAAGCCGGGAATATGCACATCGTTATAGTCAGGTATGTGTATTGCTTTGACCGTATCTATATACAGGTTTCAAAGCAATTTAAAATGCAAAATCTATAGACAGGTGAGTCTTAATAGTTGAATTCGTTGTAGACAAATTAAAAAAGACACTGCGAAAATAGGAATTAAGCTTGGGAATAAAGAAAATATCATATAGGCAGGTTTGTCGCCAAGACAGTATCTCTGGTTAATAATTTTTTAAATGCAATTTAAAATGCAAAATTCATAGACAGGTGAGTCTACGGTGAATCTGCTTGTAGACAATTTAAAAGACACTGCGCAAATAGGGAATTAAGCTGGAATAAAAGAAAATATCGATATAGGTATGTGGTTGCAGACAGTATCTCTATACATGGTTCTCAACTGCAATTTAAAATGTAAAAAATTCAGACAGGTGAGTCTAATGGGTGAATGCTGTTGTAGGCAATTCTAAAAGACGCTGCGCAAATAGGGAATCTTTCATAACCTTTAATAAAAAAGAAAATATCGTTTTAGGCAGTGGCTCTGGCTTGAAAACAGTATCTCTATACATTATAGCTGCAATGAATCAGGAAAATCTGACAGAGTTCATTAGGTGAATCTGGTTGCAGACAAATCTAAAAAAGACAATAACCTCCGCAAATAGAATTGCCGGAAAGAAAGAAAATATCATAGAATGTTTGTAGTCAGTAGACATCTCAAGTTGTTTACTTCAATGCAATTTGAAATGCGAAAACTATAACAGGTCAAATTGGTTAGGTGTCCGTTATATATCAAATTAAAAGACACTGCGCAAATAGGAATTCACGGGAATAAAAGAAAATTATCGTTATAGGCAGGTCGTAATGACAGTAATCCTTACACAGGCTCAATGGCCCTAAAACGCAAAACTATAATATTGATCTCAGAATGGGCGGAATCATTGTAGGCAACTAATAACTGCAACAGAACTGCTTCGAACAAAAGGCGCTCAGACGTTATAGACAGGCAAATGCAGACAGCATCCCATACACAGTGGCTCTGCTACCTGAAATGCAAAACTACAGACAAGAGATCCATAGGTGAATCACAGTAAATTGTGCCTGGAATTCAAAATGAACTGGTTTAGTCAATGTAATGGAGCATCTCATTATTAATTTTCGCGACGTAGCTGAAGTTACGGCATCCAGTTCGATTGGTTGTTACAATCTATATATACGTTCACGTTTTCAGTCATTCAGTCAGTGCAGGTTGTGGTCAGTCGAATGGATGGTTGGCCATTGATAGTTTGAGCTGTGACAGCAGCATGTCTATTTTACAGTAAACTGGATTAAAGCTCTTTGTATTTTAACGTTCATCTGCGTTACCTGTACTCATAGCCCACGACATGCCAACAGTGGTTATGCAATGCGATCCATACTGATACTGCTGGGATGCAGTTTCACCAACTGTTTAAAGTAAACGGAAAGGATTGTGCCTGTTGGTTGTGAAGTCTATAAAGCAGATCAGAAGATGAATATGCCGAGTCTTCGCCATTTTATATCTCAGTTGATGGTTCTGTAAATTGCACTTCATGAAGGAACATTATTGTATAATGTGCTGATAGATCGTGGTTATTATTTCAATTGAAGAAGGCTGCCCGTCCCAACAAGTCGAGAAAGAAAGTTCGAGTATGATTGAGAAAGCAGAGAGCAATTACAATTCTTACCAAGGCACGAAAAAGAAAAGTTCCTACCGTTGTCCGGATACAATTGATGGTAAAGAAGTATGGAACATTGAAACAAATTTCAACCAACTCCAAAGCCTGATTACAGTTCTTATTGATGAATTTTCGAGCTCAAGTTTAATCCTAGAAGAACCATTGGAATTTTTGCAAGTGAGTCGACAAGAAAAACCAAGTTAAGGGAAGTGGGTTTGAAATTTGAACTTTAATCGCATTAACTATTAGAAGATTGCTGTAGCTGAGTATGATCATTTGTTCAAACCCTCTCATGATGAAGGATGAAGAATTAAACCATCTGAAGTTGAAAACACCTTGTAAACGAAGTTGAATGAATTCAACTGAAACAAGAAGGGATTTTAATCTAGATTACAGAGGATGTACACTGTAGATCATTTTCACCAGTAGAAACTGCAGGAAATCTCTGAACGCAGTGGAGCAGTGCTGGACCCTTCAAGAAACCCTGGTCAATACAGGAAAACTATTACCCTAAAAGCATCGGGGCTGTTCTGTGAATTTTGTCTCTGCAATAATGATGTATCTAAATGTTATATAAGAAACGAATAAAAGAGAAGAAACAAGCTGTAATTGGAAACTTGTTCTGTGGGACTAATTGGGCCTTTGGAGTACTGGGATTGACTGCAATCATTTGATAGACACCCTGCATGACTTCCCATTTCTGTTAAGTGAACGTATTCATTTAAAACTTTGCTTAAAACGACAGCCAAAAGCCTCCCATGATAAGTAAAGTCAAACCTGTGAAGTTGAAGGAATTATGATATTGAGTTCTATCGTTCACATTACGTTAAAGGTAATGTTAAAATTACTTTTGGGTGATGACTCCAAACGAGGAGGAATTTAATTAGTGAGTCAGAAATGTTATAGTAGGACCCTTAAATAATTTGGTCGGGCCGTATATGTCATTCTAATAATGAATATTTCTTTCGCTTTTTCGGCTAGATATGTTTTATATAGTATCTGGTTATCCTTATTAGATAGTGTAATGTATACTAGTGTAGATTTAAATTTAATCCATAAGAGATTATGCCATACTGTCTCTATTGCTTATTAAGGATATGTGTAAAATAAATCGGTTAAAGGATTGATAGCAAATATTAAAATTGATAATGAATCTTGTAATAGTTTGTAATGTAGGTAAAGCAACAAGAACGTCTCCTGAAAAAGAATTATGTGTACAAACGAGTAACAAAGTCTGTTTTGGATAAAGTCCAATACTCTATGGGAATCTGCAATCGTTAATTTTTTGGAGGAAGTAAATATTTTGTCTATAATTGATGATTTTTCTAGAAAATAGATGTATTTACTCTTAAAAGTAAAAGTATTTTCAATTTTTAAAGAGTACCATTCAAGGTACAACGCGAATTAGGAAGGAACTTGGTATGTCAGGATTGGACAATGGAATGGGAGTTTTGACAAAGATTTTATTATTTTAAGAAACTTGGGTATTAAAATTGAGAGAACATCTTTCTATACACCGAATTAAAATGGTATAGCTGAAAGATTCATGTATCAAGTATGGAAGAAGTCGTGAACTATGCTGCATAGTGGCTTACAACCAAGGTTTTATGGAAGCACTTCATGCCTATGTTCATACTAAAAAATCAGGTAGCCATAAATTGGGCAGAGGGAAAACGTCGATGGAAATATGAATGGACATAAACCCTCCATTAGACATTATTTGGTTCACTAGTATATGTACAAACAACAGTTAATAGAAATAAATTACAAACTCCAAAGCTAAAATTATTGGAATATTATAGGTTACGCTGTGAATAGAAGAGGATATAGGGTATGGTTACCAAAGAAAGGAAAGTCAGAAAGTATTCGTTAGATGAAACTAAGAATATGAAAAACTTTGTTTGCAAAAGTTAAACATTATGATTATGCTATATATCAATTGGATCAAAATTCTTAAATAACGATAGTGATTATAGGCACAGGATGAAAATCTAGTTCACCGGAAAAACCCCTAATGTTAGATATTTCAACTTGACAAGATTAGAAAACCTAGACAAAAAAAGTAAAAGTGATAGATGTTTATTATCTCTAGTAAAGAACGACTTAGATCCATAAAATGATGTTAAAATTTATTGTCAGAAAAACAAATTAGAATTTGACCCTAATCAGTTTAACTTTTAAACCAACAAAAAACAAATACGCGTTTTGGAAAGAAAATCAATCGCAATGAAACTAGTTCAGATTCCGTAGATGAAGCAAGCTTTGTAAAATGATATTTTCGAGATATACATGACCAAACCTCAAACATTTAAAGAAACTCAAATTTCTCCTGACAAAGAGAAATGGAACGAAGCAAGGTTCGAAGAGATACCCAATGCAGAATAGAAAGGTTTGGGATCTGTTGAACCAAAATCGAAGTTTTAGGTCAGATGGGTAAGGCACATTAAACATGATGAGAAAAATAATGTAAAGAAATATAAATCGAGATTGGTAGCACAAGGGTTGTCAAGCAAAGACCAGTGTTGATTTTATTGATGTATTTGCACCACTTAGAATTCTTTTGATATACTAAATTCTATTTGTTTTGTTAGTAATGTATTTTAGATGGAATCATTGTCAAATAGATGTAAAGGGAGCATATTTAATGGGAACCTGATATTCCCATTTACATGCAAAAAAGCAACCTGAAGGATTTGTTCTAAAAGGATGAGTATTTATGTTTGCATACAGAAAGTATTCATGGTATTTGTACCAAAGTGGTAGACAATGGAACCTCGAATTGAGGAAATTTATTTGACTTGGATTTCATCAAAATGTGACTTGTGTAATGGTCTATATATCAAAAGTACTGTATTTTATTATAGGTAGATGACATTGCCTTCAGTAAATCGCAAGTGATTCTGAAAATTCAATTCTTAATATAAAAAATTAAATTGGAAATAACAGTTGGGACTAGTTAGATTCCACTTGGTGTAAATGAGTTGAATCGGGAATTCTGTGTATTTGCATCAGAATACATAAAACTTAAGACTAGATTCAAAAATTTACCTAATGAAGGCGAATTATTGCTACCTTGAAAGTGTAGGTTGTGTATTTTACCTGATAGTAAAAGAAAATGTAGATAATAGGAAACGGAACTTATGAGACAGATTCCGTATAAAACGCCAATTGGATGCTTATCGTTTCATTGGTAAATAGGTCCAGTCATTTGGTTGCAAACACAATGTCACAATTTGTAAATGGATATATGTATCACTCATTGACTATTACATGATATATTAAATTATGTGTTTAATACAATGTATTATAAATAAATCTTTCAAAGTATGATACTAGGGTTAACTATGTATCTGATTCTAGCTGGGATGGGGTTAAAATGATGACATTCTACCAGTGGGAATATATTATGTTATTTGAAATGTACCAATAACTTGTCTCTGAAGCAAAATATATTGTTTTAAGTCTAATGGAAGTTGAATTTATAGTAACTAACAGAAAGTGTAAAATGTACTATTGGTATTCTAAAATTTTAAAAAGAACTTAACTTAATTTCAGAATGCTGGAATTGAATTGTGACAGCCAATCAGCTTATTCAGTTTTCTGAAAAATATAATATAGAATAGTAAAACTAAACATATAGACATAAAAATATAAATTTGTCGAAAAAATTATTATAATATGATAAAGAATTTGAACCAAATTATATAAATTCAAGAAAGTATTGATTTCTTAAATAAAAAACCTTTAAAAGAAAAATTTCTTTCGGTAATAAAGGTTATATTTCAAAATATTCAGTGACCCTGATAATGGAATGTTTAGAATTAAAACAGAACTAATTCGAATACCAATGAAAGCATCCTGGTTAATTTTCTACGACGTAGCTGCGTTGTTTAATCTAGTCTGTTGATTTGGTTGTTACAATCTATATAATGTTCATTTGTGTTTCAGTCAGTCAGTCAGTAGTAGGCTGTAGTCAGTCGAATGGATGGCTGGCCAACAGTGTTTGAGCTGTGACAGCATGTCTCTCATTTTATACAGTAAACTGATTAAAGCTCTTTGTATTTTAAACTGCCTGGTAATCGCAAGCAATACTCTGCAAAATTACAATCTTCACGACATGACAACAAAAAAAGACACTGCGCAAATAGGAATTAAGCTGGAATAAAAGAAAATATCGTTATAGACAGGTTTGTGGCTGTGACAGTAATCTCATACACCACTCAAATGCACTCCTAAAATGCAAAATTCATAGACATATGAGTCTGAATGGGTGAATTCCGCTGTAGGCAACCCAGCACACTGCGCAACTAGGAATTAAGCTGGGAATAAAAGAAAATATCAGTTATAGGCAGGTAATGGTCAGACATCTCAATAATACTACAGGTTTCAATGTACTTAAATTGCAAAAATCATAGACAGTGAGTCTTAATAGGCGTAACCTGTTGTAGACAATTAAAAGAAGACTGCGCAAATAGGAATTAAGGAATAAAAGAGAAAATATAGTTATAGGTATTGTCATTTCGAAACAGCACTTCTATACACAGGTACTTCAACTGCACACTTAGCCGCAAAATTCATAGACAGGTGAGTCTTAATAGGGTGAATCTGTTGTAGACAAATTAAAAAGACACGCAAATAGGGAATTAAGTCGCATAAAAGAAACAGAAGAGGCAGGTGCTGTAATTGCAGTATCTCCCCATACACAGGCTTCACCGCAATTTAAAATGTAAAAAATTCATAGACAAGTCTAATATGTGAATCTGCTTTCAGACCAATTTTAAAAGATTGAAAATAGGAATTGTGTTTTCTTGAACAAAAGAAAATATCACATAGGCATCTAGCATAGTCTCTGTATACAGTAGTTTCCTAGTAATTTAAATGCAAAATCTATAGATAGGAAGAGTTTAATGGGTGAATCTGTTAGGTAAGCAATCAAAAGACACTGGTGCAAATAGAATTGCTGAATAAAAGAAAACATCAAATATAGGTAGGTTTCATTGAAAACAGTATCTCTATGTCAGGTCAATAGGTTCTGCAATTTAAAATGCAAAATCATAGACAGTGAGTCTAGTTGTATGAATCTGTCAGACAACTTAAAAGACACCGCAAATAGGACTAAGCCGTGAACAAAAAAGAAAATATCAAGTTATAGATACACTTGTGGCTTCGCAGACAGTATCCTAATAACTGGTTCTTAATGCACTCTAAAATGCAAAATCCATAGACAGGCGAGTCTTTTGTTTATGAATCCAATAGTAGCAACTCTAAAAGACACCGGCAACTAGGAATCTGTCATCAAAAGAAAACATCAAGTTATGGCAGGCAGTAACTGCAGACAGCATCTCTCATAATAGGTTCTCAATGCAATTAAATTGCAAAATTATAGACAGGCAGAGTGGAATAGTTTAACTGTTGTAGACACCTTAAAAAAAGACACCATAAACAGGGAATTGCCGTGAATAAAAGAAAATATAGTTATATGGTTTCTAACAGAAAACAGTATCCCCATAATACAGGTTCAATGTAATTTAAAATGCAAATTCATAGACAGGTGAGTCTAATAGGTGAATCTACAGACAAATTAAAAGAGAATTCTATAAAATAGGGAAATTGCCGTGAACAAAAGAAAATATAGTTATAGGCAGGTATGTGCCTGTGACAGTATCTTCTATACACAGAAGTTCTGTTCTACCTAAATTGTAAAAACTACACAGGTGAGTCTAATATGAATCTGCTTGCAGCATAAATTGAAAAAAGACTGCAAATAATGAATAGGTCGGAACAAAAGAAATATCGTTATAGGTGGTTTGTAAGACGTATCCTCTCATGAGTTCAAATGCAATTTTAAATTGCAAAACTATAGATTGTGAACGAGTCTGGCTGGTGAGTTCAAGGTAGACAAATTAAAAAAATACACTGCGAAAAATAGGGAATTAGGAGAATAAAAGAAAATATCGTAATAGGCAGGTATGTGGCTGCAATGTATTCCCATACACAGGTTTCAATGCACTTAAATGCAAAAAATTCATAGACAGGTGAGTCTACGTGAATCTGTAGACAAATTAAAAACACATTGCGCAAATAGAATGTTAAGCCGGGAATAAAAGAAAATACTGTTATAGGCAGGTTTGTGGCTGCAGACAGTATCTCAAGCAATAATAATGCTCAATGCACTTTAAAATGCAAAATCTATAGACAGAGTCTAATAGTTGAATCTGTTGTAGACAAATTCAAAAGACACTGCGAAAATAGAATTATTATAACCTTGAATAAAAAGAAAATTATATTTCCCTCATTGAAACAGTATCCTATAATATTGGTATTTCAATGCAATTTAAAATGCAAAACTATAGACATGTGTGAGTCTAATATATTAAATCTGTTTGTAGACAATTTAAAAAGACACTAAAACAGGGAATTGCCGTGAATAAAAAGAAAATATAGTTATAGGTTTCTACAAAACAGTATCTCTATACACAGGTTTCAATGCAATTTAAATGCAAAATTACAGACAGGTGAGCTCAATAGTTGAATCTGCTTGTAGACAAATTAAAAAGACACTGCGAAAATAGGAATTATACCTTGAATAAAAGAAAATATCGTTATAGGTAAGTTTCATTGAAAACAGTATCTCATACACAGGTTTCAATGCACTTTAAAAAATGCGAAATTCATAGACAGGTGAGTCCAATAGGCGAATCCACAGGTGACAATTTAAAAGACACTGCGCAAATAGGAATTGTCAAAAAAGAAAATATAAGCTATAGGCAGGTTCTGGTCAAAGGAAAACAGTATCTCATACACAGGTTTCAATGCAATTTAAAATGCAAAAACTACAGACAGGTGAGAGTCTAATAGGGTGAATCTGCTTCAGACAAAATTCAAAAAAGACACTGGGTGCGTACAGGAAATTGCCGTGACAAAAGAAATATAGGCAGGTACAGCCCGCAGCATCTCCATACAAAGGCTCTCAATGAATTTAACCAAAATTCATAGACAGAGTCTAATATGTGAACCTGGGTTGTACACAAATTAAAAGACACTGCGCAAATAATGAATTATTAGGGCTGGGAAATAAAAGAAAAACATCGTTGGCAGGTTTGTGGCTGCAGACAGTATCTCCACAGAAGTTCTTAAATGCAACTTAAATTGCAAAATTCACAGACAGACGAGTCCACAGGTGAGTCCTGCTGCAGACAAATTAAAAATACACCGCGAAAGGAATTAGGTCGAGAAATAAAAGAAAATACTCAGAGACACAGAGTTTGTGGCTGCAGACAGTATCCCATAACACAGGTTCAAATGCAATTTAAATGCAAACTATAGACAGGTGAGTCTAATGGGTGAATCCTGTCAGGCAAATTTAAAGGTGCAATAGAAATTGCCGGTAATAAAAGAAAACATCGTTATAGAAGTTGCAAGGTATTGCTGAAAAAGTATCCTCATACATAGGTTTCCACAAAAAGCAATGCAAAACTATAGACAGGTGAGTCCAATAGAGAATCTGTCAGGTAGACAAATTAAAAACAATAATCACTGGCAAATAGGGAGGGTCGCGGAATAAAAAGAAAAATATCGTTATAGACAGATTTGTGGCTGCAGACAGCATCCCCATAACACAGGTTCTCAATGCACGAAAATGCAAAAAACTATCAGACAGGTGAGTCTAATAGAACCTGGGTTGTGGTGACAAAATTCAAAAAAGACATTGCGCAAATAGGAATTGACAAATAAAAAAGAAAACATCGTTACAGACAGGTTTCGGCTGCAAACAGTATCCCCATACACAGTGGTTTCAATGCACTTAAATGCAAAATTCATAGACAGGTGAGCCCAATGGGTGAATCAATAGGCAAATTCTTAAAAGACACTGCGCAAAGAATTTAATAAAGAAAATATCGTTGTATGGTTTCATTTGAAAACATTCCATATTCACTGCAATTAAAATGCAAAATTCAGACAGGTGAGTCTAATGGGGCGAATCTGCTGTATACTAAAAAAGACACTGCGCAAATAGGGAATTGGCCGTGAATAAAAAAGAAAATAATATCGTTATACGGTTTGTATTGCAGACAGCACTTACATTAACTGGTTCTCAATGCAATTCTTCTAAAATGCACCAGCAGAATATATGCAGTTCACTGGTGAATTCCGCTGAAAATTTGGTGACACTGCGCAACCAGGAATTGCCGGAATAAAAGACATCACAGCAGGCAGGCAGGTATGTATTGCACAGTATCTCTCATAATATCAGGTTTCAATGCAATTTAAATTCAAAAAATCTGTAGACAGGTGAGTACCAGGCGGACCTGCCAGACAATTTAAAAAAGACACTGCGCAAAATAGGAATTTAAGCCGCGAATAAAGAAAATATGCTATAGGCAGTTTCAGCTTGAAACAGTATCTCACACAGGTCACGCAATCTCCAAATGCAAAACCAGACAGAGTCTAGGTGAATCACAGACAAATTAAAAGACACTGCAAATAGGAATTGCCGTGAACAAAATACAGTTATGGCAGCCTGCAGACAGCATCTCTCATACACAGGTTCAATGCAATTTAAATCTCTTGTAAAATCCATAGACAGGTGAGTCTTGTTAATATGTGAATCCACACACAAATTAAAAAGACAAGCAAATACGAATTAGGCTGAATAAAAAGAAAATATACATAGGCAGGTCAGAAGGCTGCAGACAGTATCTCATACACAGGTTTCAATGCAATTTAAATTTTGCAAACTACAGACAGACTTATTCAATAGGTGAGTTCCCTGCTGCAGACAAATTAAAAAATACACTGCGAAAATAGAATTAGGTCAGAGAATAACATCGTAATAGGCAGGCATGGTGGCTGCAGATGCATCTATAACACAGGTTTCAATGCACTGAAATTCTGCAAAATTCATAGACAGTGAGCCTAATATGTGAATCTACAGACAAATTAAAACAATACTTGTAATAGGAATTAAAGTTTTGGGAATAAAAGAAAGCATCGTTATAGGTGGTTTGTGGCTGCAGACAGTATCTCTATACACATCGTTTCAGTTTTAATGAAATGCAAATTCATACAGACAGGTGAGTCTCAATAGTTGAATCTGCTGTAGACAAATTAAAAAGACACCTCAGAAAATAGAATTAATTCCTTGAATAAAAGAAAATATCGTTATAGGGTGGTTTCTTGGTTGAAAACAGTATCTCTATACACAGGTTTCAATGCAATTTAAATGCAAAATTCATAGACAGGTGAGTCTAATATAAGAATTCCGTTAATAATTTAAAAGACACCAGCAAATATAGGTTTGAATAAAAGAAAATATAGTTATAGGCAGGTTTCTGGCTGAAAGTATTTAGTATCTCATACACAGGGTTCAATGCACTTAAAATGTAAAAAAATTCATAGACAGGTGAGTCTAAGAAGAATCTGGCCAGACAAATTAAAAAGACACTGCGAAAATAGAATTATACCTTGAATAAGAAAATGTTATAGGCAGGTTTCTGGCTGGAAAACAGTATCTCTATACACAGGTTTCAATGCAATTAAAATGCGAAATCTAGACAGGTGAGCCTATTGAAGAATTCCAAGCTAATTTAAAACATTACTGCGTAGGGAATTAAGCCGTGAATAAAAGAAAATATAGAGAAGGGTGGTTTCTACTGAAACAGCATCTCTCACACACAGGTTCTACTGCAATTTAAAATGCAAACTACAGATTAGTATAATAGGTGAATCTATTGTAGACAAATTAAAAGACACTGGCAAAATAGGACTAGTTTGTGAATAAAAGAAAATATAGTTATAGGCAGGTACAGCCCGGTGATTGCATCCTACACAGGCTCTGCAAAAAACTGGGAGATGTGAGTCCAGCCATGAATTCCAAGGTGTCACAAATTAAAAAGACACTGCGCAACAATGAATTGAAATAAATAAAGAAAATATCGTTTACAGAAGCAGGCTCTGTGGCTGGCAGACAGCATCTCTATGTACAGTTACTCCAGTCGCACTTAACTTGCAAAATTCATAGGACAGATGAGTCTCATAGGAGTTCCAGCTGCAGACAAATTAAAAAATACACTGCGCAAATAGGAATAGTCGAGAATAAAAGAAAATATCGTTATAGATTATATTTGTGGCTGCATATATCCTATGCCACACAGGTTTCAATGCAATTTAAAATGCAAAATTCATAGACATGGCAGAGTCTAGCTGGGTGAATCACCAGGCACCTAAAAGACACCGCAAATAGGAATTGGCCAAATAAAAGAAAATATCATTATAGACAGGTTTCCGTCAAACAGTATCCTCTATACGTTTCAACGGTACCAAAATCATACCCAAGTGAGTCTAATAGGTGAATCTGGTTGTAGGAAATTAAAAAGACACTTCAAAATAGGAATTGCCGTGAATAAAAAAGAAAATATCGTTACAGGCAGGTGTACAGACAGCATCTCTACACACAGGTTTCAATGCAACTATCATGCAAATCATATTGTAAGTGAGTCTTAGGTGAATCTGTAATAAATTAGTGCACAATTTTGCGCAACAACAGGGAATTAAGCCGCAGAATAAAAAAGAAAACATCATTATAGGAAGTTACACTATAATGCAGACAGTATCCTATACAGGCTCTAAATGTGCACTCTAAATCCTGGTAAAACTACAGTAAGGAGTCTATTGATGAATCTGTTGTAGATTGAATTAAAAATACACTGCGCAAATAGGAATTAGGCCGAATAAGAAAATATCAGGTATGTGTATTGCAGATGCATCTCATACAAAGGTTCCAATTTAAAATGCAAAATCTTAAGGACAGGTGAGTCTAATCAAGCAAGGAATCTGCTGGCTGAAAATTAAAAAAAATACAACTGGTGCAAATAGGGAATTATGTCTTCAAAAGAAAGCATCAAGTTATAGGCAGGTTTCACTGAAAAACAGCATCTCCCATATTAACAGGGTGTCAATGCACTTAAATCAGTAAACTACAGACAGGCATTCAATGGGTGAGAATTTGCTGTAGGCAAATTTGAAGACGCCGCAAGTTTAGGAATTCAGTTTGGAATGAAAGAAAATATCGTTATAGACAGGGTTTTGTAATATGACAGTATTCTCATAATATTCTTGTGTAATTTAAAACGCAAAAAATCCATAGACAGGAAGAGTCTACTAAGTGAATCTGCTTGTGGAAGGAATTTAAAAAAAAGACACTGGCAATAGGAATTAAAGCTGAATAAAAAGAAAATATCTTTATAGGCAGGTGGTGTGGCTGTGACAGTATCTCTATACACAGGTTTCAAATGCAATTAAATGCAAAAATTCATATTATGTCAGTCTTATAGGTGAATCTGCTGTGTAGACAAATTAAAAAGACACTGAACAAATAGGGAATTAGAGGCTGATAAAAGAAAAATATCAAGTTATAGACAGGTTTATGTAATATTGTATCTCATGCATTGTGTTTCAATGCAATTTAAATTGTAAATATTCATAGACAGGTGAGTCCACAGATGAATTCGTTGTAGACAAATTCGCATACACTGCGGAAATAGGAATTAGTCAAAGAAAATATCGTTATGGTGGTGGTATCTGGCTGCAGACAGTATCTGTATACACAGGCTCTAGCGCAATTTAAATTCAAAATTCATAGATATCAGGTGAGTCTAATATGTGACCTAAGTTAAGACAAATTAAAAGACATTGCGCAAATGGAATTAAGCCGGAAAGAAAAGAAAATATCGTTAATGAATGTTTTATTGTGACAATATCTCATGCACAGGTTTCAATGCAATTTAAAATGAAAATCATAGACAATAGTCTTAATAGGGTGAATTCCGTTATAAGACAAATTAAAAAGACACTGCGCAAATATGGAATTAAGCTGGGAATAAAAGAAAATACATATAGGCAGGTATGTGGTTGCAGACATACAAAGGCTCTTAAATGCAATTAAAATGCAAATTTCATAGACATATGAGTCTAATAGGTGAATCTGCCAGTAGGCAAATTAAAAGACACCCGCGCAAATTGAATTAAGCCAAATAAAGAAAATATCACAGATAGGTCTGTCGCTTGCACTCTATACAAAGGTTTCAATTCAATTCTGAAATGCAAATTCATGTGACAGGTATTCCTAATATGTGAAATTAAAATAGGCAAATTAAAAAAAGACACTGCGCAAATAGGAATCTGCTGGGAATAAAAGAAAATATCGTTATAGACAGGTCTGTCGCTGCAGACAGTATAATAAAGGTTTAAATGCACTGAAAATGTAACCATAGATAGGAGTCTAATATGAAATTAAAATAGGCAAATTAAAAAAAGATGACCGCGCAAATAGGGAAGTGTTGGAATAAAAAAGAAAATACCTTTATAGGCATTTGTAGTTGCAGACGTATCTCATACACAGGTTTCACGTACTTAAAATGCAAAATTCATAGATGAGAGTCTATTAGGTGAATTCTTATTGTAGGCAAATTAAAAAATGTTGAATTGAAATGAACTGTTCTAGCCACTTAATGAAAGTATCTCATTGGTTAATTTTTCATGACGTAGCCGAAGTTACGGCACTAGTCTGTTGATTACACCCTACAATCTATATATATTGTTCATTTGTGTTTTTAATGAATCGTTCAGTCAGTCTGTGAGTAGACGTAGCTGTAGTCAGCTGAATGGATGGCTGTCATTGAGTGTTTGGGCTGCAAGACAGCAGCATGTCTTTATTTGTTTTACAGTAAACTGGATTAAAGCTCTTTTGTATTTTAAAACTGCCTGGTATCTGCGTTACTCTGCAAATTACACTCACGACATGCCAACAGTGGTTATGGGCCGTGCGATCCCATACTGATGATTGCCAGATGCAGTTTTAAACCCTACTGTTGAAAGTAAACGGAAAGAATTGTGCCTGTTTGTTGTGAAGTCTATAAAGCAGATCAGAAGATGAATATGCCGGCGGAGTCTTCGCCATTTGCATTCCCGAAGTTGGATGGTTCCAATTATACTTCATGGAAGGAAGACATGAAGGTCGTGCTGATGGATCGTGGTTGTTGGAGCTTCATAATTGAAGATAAGCCATGTCCTGAACAAGCTACTGAGAAAGAAAAGTTCGAGTATGATTGGAGAAAGCAGAGATGTTACACTACAATTTACCAAGGCATCGAAAGAAAGTTCCTACCGTTAATCCGATACACAACGGATGGTAAAGAAGCATGGAACATTTTGAAAACAAATTTCGAACCAACCTCCAAAGCCCGATTGGCAGTTCTTATTGATGAATTTTTCGAGCTCAAGTTTAATCCAGTAGAAGAAACCATTGGAATTTTTTGCAAGCGAGTCGATGAGAAGAAAACTCAAGTTAAGGAAGCGGGTTTTGAAATTCCTGAACTTTTAATCGCATTACAACTTATTAGAAGATTGCCAGCCGAGTATGATCATTTGGTTCAAACCCTCTACAGATTGAAGGATGAAGAATTCAACCATCTGGAAGTTGAAAAACAACTTGTAAACGAAGCTGGACGAATTCAACTGAAGCAGAAGGATTTGAATCTAGATTATACAGAGGATGCATACACCGTCGGATCATTTCGTCTGCAGGAAACTCGCAAGAAATCTTCTGAACGCAGTGGAGCAGTGCTGGACCCTTCAAGAAACCCTGGTCAATACAGGAAAATCCATTACCCTAAAGGAATGGGGCCGTCTTGTGAATTTTGTTCCCGCAAAGGACACGATGCATCTAAATGTTATAAGAAGCGGAATAAAGAGAAGAAACAAGCTTTCGTATCGGAAACTTCGTTCTGTGGGACTAATCAAGCCTTTGGAGTATCGACGGACTGCAATCATTTCCTGATAGACACCGCAGCGACTTCCCATTTTTGTTATGAACGTGATTGGTTTAAAAACTTTAAGGAACTTAAAACGACAAAAGCCCTCCTGGCCGATAAGAAGTCAACCTGTGAAGTTGAAGAAATTGGTAATATTGACTTCATCGTTCAAGACATTAAAGGTAATGTTAAAATTACTTTAAAAGATGTATTTTACACTCCAAACATGAGGAGGAATTTAATTAGTGGAGCCAGAATGGATATAGCAGGACTTAAAATAATTTGGTCAAACAATGTAATGCGTATATGTCATTCTAATAATGAATATTTCTTTTCAGCTTTTCGGCGAGATATGTTTTATATAGTATCTGGTTATCCTTTATTAGATAGTGTAATGTATACTAGTGTAGATTTAAATTTAATCCATAAGAGATTATGCCATGTCAATATTCCTCTTATTAAGGATATGTGTAAAAATAAATCGGTTAAAGGATTGGAGAAAGTAAATATTAAAATTGATAATGAATCTTGTATAGCTTGTAATGCAGGTAAAGCAACAAGAACGTCTCTGAAAAAGAATTATGTGTACAAACGAGTAACAAAGTCTGTTTTGGACAAAGTCCACATGGATTTATGGGGACCTGCACCTGTTAATTCTTTGGGGGGAAGTAAATATTTCTTGTCCATAATTGATGATTTTTCTAGAAAAATAGATGTGTTTACTCTTAAAAGTAAAAGTGAAGTATTTTCAATTTTTAAAGAGTACTTATCTAGGGTACAACGTGAATTAGGAAGGAAACTTAAAAGTGTCAGGACGGACAACGGATTGGAGTTTTGTCACAAAGATTTTGAGACATTTTTAAGAGATTTGGGTATTAAAATTGAGAGAACATCTTTCTATACACCAGAATTAAATGGTATAGCTGAAAGATTCAATAGGTCAAGTATGGAAGCAGTCAGAACTATGCTGCAAGATAGTGGCTTACAACCAAGGTTTTGGGCGGAAGCACTTCATGCCTATGTTCATACTAAAAATCGGTGTAGTCATAAATTAACAGAGGGAAAAACGCCGATGGAAATTTGGTCGGGACATAAACCCTCCATTAGACATTGTCGTGCATTTGGTTCACTAGCATATGTGTATGTACCAACAGTTAATAGAAATAAATTACAACCCAAAGCTAAAATTGGAATATTGGTAGGTTACGCTGTGAATAGAAGAGGATACAGGGTATGGTTACCTAAAGAAAGGAAAGTATTCACGTTAAAATTGATGAAACTAAGAATGGCGTGAAAACTTTGTTTGGTAAAGTTAAACATTATGATTATGCTATATATCAATTGGATCAAAATTTAAATAACGATAGTGATTACAGGGCACAGGATGAAAAATGTAGTTCACCGGAAAAACCCTCATCGTTAGATATTTCAACTTGGATAAGATTAGAAAAACCTAGGACAAAAAGTAAAAGGATAGATATTTATTATTATCCTCCTAGTAAAGAACGACTTAGATCCATAAATGATGTTAAAATTTATTGTCAGAAAAACAAATTAGAATTTGACCCTAATCAGTTTAACTTTAAACCAACAAAAACAAATACGCGTTTTGAAGAAAAATCGGAATGTCATAATGAAACTAGTTCAGGTTCCGTAGATGAAGCAAGCTTTGTAAATGATATTTTTCAACACGAGGTATATATGTCTGAAATCCCCAAAACATTTAAAGAAACTCAAATTTCTCCAGATAAAGAGAAATGGAACGAAGCTATGTCTGAAGAGATTAAATTAATGCAGAATAGAAAGGTTTGGGATCTTGTTGAACCAAAATCGAATATGAAAGTTTTAGGTTGTAGATGGGTATACAATATTAAACATGATGAGAAAAATAATGTAAAGAAATATAAATCGAGATTGGTAGCACAAGGGTTTAAGCAAAGACCGGGTGTTGATTTTACTGATGTATTTGCACCACTTGTGAATTTTGATATAATTAAATTTCTATTTGTTTTGCTAGTATGTATTTTAGGATGGAATCATTGTCAAATAGATGTAAAAGGAGCATATTTGTATGGGAACCTGGATATTCCCATTTACATGCAGCAACCTGAAGGATTTGTTCTAAAAGGATGCGAGCATTATGTTTGCAGGTTGCAGAAAAGCATCTATGGTCTTCATCAAAGTGGTAGACAATGGAATCTCGAATTGAGTGAAATTTTATTTGAACTTGGATTTCATCAAAATGACTTGTGTAATGGTCTATATACTAAAAGTAATTGTCTTTTATTGGTATATGTAGATGACATTGTCGTTTTCAGCAAATCGCAAAGTGATCTTGAAAATTCAATTCTTAATATAAAAATTAAATTAGAAATAACGGAGTTGGGACCAGTTAGATACCTACTTGGTGTAAATTTTGAGCGAATCGGGAATTCTGTGTATTTGCATCAGAATACATATATAAATAAACTTAAGACTAGATTCAAAAATTTACCAAGAAGGCGAATTACGTTACCGTTGAAAGTAGGTTGTATTTTACCTGATAGAGTAAAAGAAAATGAGATAATAGAAACGGAACTTATGAGACAGATTCCGTATAAAACGCTAATTGGATGCTTATCGTTTATTGCGAATAGGTCCAGGCCAGATATTGCACTTGCTGTAAACACAATGTCACAATTTTGTAATGGATATACGTATCATCATTGGACTATTGTTGTTGATATATTAAATTATGTGTTTAATACAATGTATTATAAAATAAATCTTTCTGATACTCATAATACTAGGTTAACTATGTATTCAGATTCTAGCTGGGGATGTAAGCTAAATGATAGACATTCTACCAGTGGATATCTTATGTTATTTGGAAATGTACCAATAACTTGGAAGTCTCAGAAGCAAAAATGTATTGCTTTAAGCTCAATGGAAGCTGAATTTATAGCACTAACAGAAAGTGTAAAATGTATTATTTGGTATTCTAAAATTTTAAAAGAACTTAACTTAATTGATTTCAGAATGCCGGAATTGTACTGTGACAGCCAATCAGCTATTCATTTTTCGAAAAATAATATTGAGAATAGTAAAACTAAACATATAGACATAAAATATAAATTTGTTCGAAAATTATTATATGATAAAGAATTTGAACTAAATTATATAAATTCTAAGATATTTTGGCCGATTTCTTAACAAAACCTCTTGTAAAAGAAAAATTTCTTTCGGTAATAAAGGTTATATTTCAAAAGTATTCAGTGACTGATGGGGCCGAATGTTGGAATTCAAATGAACTGGTTCAGTCACTGAATGAAAGCATCTC
>BGPR01027495.1:6574-20684 GCA_013235015.1 Araneus ventricosus
TTAAAAAAATGACAGAATTTTGTTTCCTTAAGTTAGTACTTGCTATTTAATAATAATACCACTTGAATAGTTGATTGTTACGGATTGTAAATTTTAGTTTTCCTCATAAGTTAATGCGAATGTATTGCAATACCGATTTCATTTGTTTTGGCGTTGAACTAATACTATTGTAAAAATGCAAAATAAATAATATCCAGCAAATGTTACTAATTCGAATCATTTGACTCGTAAGCTAACCTATACTTTTAACATTGTTGATGAAAACTTCTCTGCATGGACGAATGGTTGGTGGGGGAGGAATGACGGAAGGGGGTACGCGAAAATATGAAGATTAATCGAGGGGTACGCGGGAAAATAAAGGTTGCGAACCCCGCTATAAACGATTGCTGCTCGCCTAACGGAACTTCATTTTTTCAAAACAGAAACCGAAGCAGCGTGTCTAAGCTTCAGCTGTTAGATGACCTCTTTGATCCCATTAATTCAATACATGTTTTGCACTTTCAAGGCCGTTGGTGTACATACTTTGTGCATAAGTGATGCCATCCGGAAACAGATCGGAAAAAAAATGCAGAGGACGTTCGGAACTTTCAAGGACACTTTTGTTTTTCTTTTACAGAGAGCATAAATAGAGATGGGAAAGAAATCTCTAAATAATTTATTGCAAATCCATGGACAAGAAGAATAGGTTATGTTAAATGCTCCGAAGATAGTATATTGTGCAACTCTGGATTTTTGAAAAAAAGAGTTAGTTTGCAAGGAACTTATAAAGTAGGTACGTTGAAGTTTTTATTTTGTATTTTTCAAGGTGCAGAGCGAACAGTGGCGAATCCACAGGAGGGTATCCGGCTGCAGACCCCCGGAGCTAAACCAAAATTCTTGATTTTATTTAAAATCACTACAACTGCTTGTTCTTAATTTTCATTTAAAAATAATAATAAAATCGTGACATTACGTTCTGGCTTGACAGGCTCGAAAATTTTCCTACGTTTCTAGTCATTCCACTCGTACTTCTAGCGTTGATACGGTCGAAAACATTTTTTGGCTAGTTATTTCATTGTATTTTTTTTATTAAATTATCGAAATTATTGTAGTGTTCTTCTTGATTCTTATGGTCAGGTGAGGTAAGTCTGTAAAGTTAAAGTGTTTTGGTTTACATAATTTATGAGGTTTGACATTCGTCACTACGATAGAAAATTTTTATGACCTCAGCCCCCCCTCTCCCCAGACACGAATCATGTCACCGAGAGCGAATCATGTTTTGATAGGTATTACCGACTTTCTGTTCTAAAATTCTTTTTTGTTCTGTTTTATATGCGATGTACATTGAGGGTAATGAATATGTTGGGACTTGTCGGCTTATCGACTTCCATTTACAGTGGAATAGGGTTGCCATAGTTGCCAAGCATTGATACAGGACGTTTAAGTGCTAAATAAATAACACATGAAAAGAGTAGGTAGGCAATGGTGTATTTTACTCTAATGAAAAAGCAATAAAGTTTAAGCAATCTAATAAAATAAATGCATGCGTAGAATAATAAAAAAAAGATGCGAGTCTCTAATCCTTTTTAATCCAATTATATTTTAAAGTTGATTTTACTTTCTTAATTATATCATTTTATTCTTTCACATAATTATAAAATTGGGCGCGAGTCATTTTAAAATGATCAAAACTGCTCAATTGTCTCCACTGACCACCTGTTTCTTTCGTCCGACCATTGAGTGGACATGAGGGAAAACATTCTCTCCAAATCTGTATTAAAGACTGAAGTGTCAAATACCCATTCGCGCAGGTTTGTCGGACATAACTTCTATCAATATATTTTGTATCTGCAAGAAATGGCAGCCATTTCTCTTCCATAACGAACTTCATAGTTGCTTCGCAGTTTGGATTGGTATAAATTTTGCTTTAAATACAATTCAGATATTCAACCTGATTGAATAAAATACTAGTGTTGCCAGTATCTATGTTTCTTAATTGCAAATATGCAATAGTACGTTCTATTTCTTCCCATTCAGGAACTTTAGGGAGAAAACGGGACAGATAGCAATACGGGATTGAGTAATGAAATACTGTGATATGGGCAACCCTAAGTATGGAAGAAAAACTCTTTTCAGTTCTCTTAGGGCATAATAAAAATTTATGTAATCCGATGTGTGTCAGTGAAATGTATAACGTTATGATATTTTTTCTAAAGAATTCCAGTTTCAAAGATATTATTTATTTTTTATGCAGCATCAGAAGCTACTTAAACTGATATCTGTTTATAACAGAACACAGAATTGATACACTGGTCTCGTCAAAATCACAAATTCCGTTCGCCGCAAATTCCAGTTCCACTATGAAGTTTTAATACAAAAGATTTGTTTTATACAAAAGTTTAAATTTTAAAACGTCGTTCAGGAGTTTTAATACAAAAGATAGTTTAAATTTTAAAACGTCGTTCAGGAGACTGCTCCAATGAGACCGAGTATCGAATCTTGGATCAAAACGCGAGAAATTGTTTCAGAAGTATATTATAATGGTATAAGCCTAATTTTTTAATAAGATTTCAAAATTCTTTTGGACTGTTATTTTGCTTGTAATAAGGAGGAATAAGATCCGCCGAAGTTGCATCGAAAGTAATGGCTGCGCCGTCATCTTACTTTTGTGGCCGTCGCCTGGCAACTACAGTAGGAACTTTGATATTTGGGCTGAATTCAAGTTGTCAACGGGCGGTTGAGATTGTAAATATATATTTGTAAAATCCTTTTTCTTTTCTTCCCTTTTTTGTATAGTATATGTTGGTTATCCAGGAGAAATTAATATGTCTGATATTCAACATATTGGTTCCGAAACAAGGGATCGAAACAGGGACCTTTATTTCTCCTAGATAACCAACATATACTATACAAAAATTGGAAGAAAAGGGATTTATTTACATGCAAGATCAGGTGTCGTCCTCGACATTTCGAAATTACGAGGTTCGTCCCAAAATAGCCCGCGTGTTGTTGCAAAACGGGACATAAATATAACTAATTTAATCTAAACTGAACGTGAAGATGAGTTTTATAAGATAAGGTTCAAATGAAGACAGATACAATCTCATGTCTGGAGCTGCTTCAATAAGACGATAATACTCTTTTCACAAGTTCAGTGTTCATGAAAGGTAGGTATTAACCCCTTGAGGGGCGGTGGGACACCGTCTGTCCCACCTTCTTTAAGATTTTTTTTCATAAACTTGTATAAGGTATTTTATTACAAAAATTGTTTTATTGGATATTTCAAGACCTCTTACTTTAAAAAAAAATTGCAGTACCATTGAGAATTTAATCAAATTTATTGAAAATAATTTTTAAAATCATGCCCTTTATTGGCAATGATTTTCTTTAAATTTCTAGAGAAAGAAAATGAACTTCGAAACAAATATTAGATGCCAAAGAAATCTTCAATGCTCAATAAATATATTCCAAACATTATCTGTATTTCAAAAGTAATTTTTTTTATCAATTATTATAGATAAGAAAGGTGGGACAATTTTGTCCCACCGCGCATCTAAGGTTGTCAGCCTATAGATGGCAGCACAAAAATTCGCGACTCAATCCTCTTTCTTCCTTTCTTGAATGATAAACTTGGATTTATAAACGGCATAATTATAATCACTCTATCAAATTTAATACTTACACAGAAAATAAATTTATATATTTCAGAAGATAGTTAAATAATATTAAACCAAAAAAAGTCTGTAAACGCAAACAAGCATTTTTAAAAAAAAAATGGCATATCTAAATTTATTTTGAGTGGAATTTTTGAAAACAAGAAGCGATCTTTTGAGGAATTTTTTTATAAACGGATAAAAATATACTTTTCTAAAAAGAACGAAAAGTAGAGAGAATATTCAAGTCTTTCTGTATCTCTCAAAATTGAAGGTCCAATAACCGCAACGAAAAGGAAGTAGTTCCGTTGAAGCTGCCCACCCCACTCCCTACTTGTTTACATTCTTGACTGCTTTTGAGAAAAAGGCGATTTCCCTAAGGGATAGTCTATTGTGAATAGCTGTTATCAACAATACTCAAAGCAAATGTGTTTGAACCTGTCAGCTTCCAGCAACGCTTTCCTTCGCGCGATAATTTACAATCGATGGGCTTCTTACAGCGGTGGTTTCATTACAGTTTGTGTCCAGTTTCGGGCATTAGTGCCTCATTTCCTTGACTGAAATGTGTGATTAAATCTACTGATAACGCATTTCTGTTGCTTCCCAAACAATAAACCGTGGATAAGAGTAACATTTTGCATACAGAATATGGGTGGTCTTCTTTCTTCTTTAGATTTCAAAGAGAGCGACATCTATAAAAATACAATTGAAGAACTCTCCCCATTTGGGTACAGAATGTGGGAAACGGTTTCCACTTCAACCACAGTATACAGCTTCTACAGCTGTTCAAAGGAAATGTGCTAAATAACCAAATTTATGCTCGAAGTGCAACTGATAAAGAACGAACGACAGCGCGAGTCACCGAGGGAGTTGGGGGATACTCAAGTCCCTTCAGGGGCGGTGGGACATACGTCGTCCCACCCTCTCGTCGAAAACCTAAACGCAGAAAAATATTTTTATTCGGAAAATATTTTATTTTTAGACGATAGATCTTCAAACATATATTTTTTTTTAAGAAAAAAAATTTTTTTAAGGTGTTGCCCCTCAAGGGGTTAAGCACTTTGTTGCTGGAGCACTGGTACTGAGAACTTGGGAAAACAAAATTTTATGACATTTTTTTTACTTAAATCCATCCTGTTTTTTTTTCTGCCATTATAACAAGTTTTCCGCCACAAGTTGAGAACCACTGTAAAAAGTAATAATGAGTACAATCGAGTTATCTGCAAATTTATTCAAGCGTCTAAAAATTTCACCAGTGGGATTTTACTGAGTTTTCATGCTGTAGACCTACACTGAGGATAGTAAGGGATTAAGCGACTAAAGCAAACATTGTGATGATTGTTAATTCCGAATCTGTCGAGTTTTGGTTTCATTTTTGCAGATCTATTTAGAAAAGGGCTGATTAATAAGGCACGTGCACCCAATATTTCGTATTCAAGTGCCTGGATAAGAATTGGATGCCTTGCAGAACCAGGTTAACAACAGAGAAGATTTCAAAAAAAGCACGTCCCTGCTGAAGCTGAAGGTCCATCCTTGGTTCATGGTCTTGCGCTGGTGTGCTATGAATAGATTACACTGTAGCTTAAGGTATCCGACTGGTTTAAAATCGTCGTTTCTGATGAAATTATCAAAAATATTTTTATGACTTAATTTTGTAGCCTGTTTAATCAGCTTTTTAAAACTGTCTCACTTTTTACTCTACGTGAATTACAAATGGAGGTACAGCTGTTTTATTACCGAACTGTAAGCATTATTTTATGTTGCATGAAAACTTTAAATGTGTTTTATGAGAAATGATATTTTTGAGGAAAACTGTCGACCGTAACAACGATTTCTCAAAAAGTTATTCGAGTATTGATATGAAATTTTCTGAGATTGTTTTCTGTAATATGCTTGATGTTTTCCTCTAAGGGAAATTTTCAAATCAAGCATTTTTTTAAGTGCTTAAATATAAACAAAAAGCATTTTTTATGAAAAATTACCAGTTTAGTAACTATGTTCAGCTATATCTCAAAACTATTTTGAGCTACAAGAAATATTTTAGAGCATAACACAGATAACTGTCATAAAAATGTACTCCTACAAGAATTTATGTATATTTTTAATATGATTTTGTCTACGGCTGTTAGAGTAAGGCAAATATTTTAGTCATTTTCCTTCAAATTTCTCAGTTTTTTTTAAAAAAATATTATTTTGAAAGCCTAATTTTGCAATATTTTCGTAGTTTTAAATCATATGCAGTTGAAAAATAACATGAAAAATATATAAAAATTATTTTTCAAAAAAATGTCTCCGAACACAGTCGGATACCTTAAGAAGAGAGGAGTGGAAAAAAAGTTCGCCAAAATTGTTTCTGCAGATGTCTTAATTATGTAACAGATTACGTAATCTTTTTGCCCACATTTGCATAGCTTCCGTTAGATATTTTCTTTCGAAGACTTGATTTTTGTTGCGTAATTCTTATCGCGTTCCTTTCACGCGCTCGACTGATCACGTGATTTCGGATCTATATAAGTTTCGGATATCAGAATTGCCCTTGAATTGTAGCTTATTGAAATTTAAAATTACGTGCAAATATCTTCTTTTAATAGAAGTAGCTCAATTCTGTTGCGTGTCCTTGAATAGCAGTTATAACTTCCTTTGGCACAGGTGTGAATGTTCATTCATCATTTTTGACTGCAAAATGAATTAATGCATGCATATATACGCTAATGACATATATTTCTACAGCTGATATTTTGATATAAAAAAGGAAAGTTTATTTTCGAAAAAAAATGTGCTAATAGGTATTTGTTGTTGTTGTTTTTCTAAAATGAATAATATTCTGTACAATTAATGTAAATTACAAAATTTAGGAATACTTGAGTACCAAAATAAAATTTTTTTAAAAATTGCATTTTTGTTATATTATCGTATTTCTGAAGCGTCTCGTACATTGAACATTAAACCTTTGTTTTTAAATTTTTTTCCTGAATAAAAACTGAAAATTCTTCTGAAATAGCTTATCAATTCTCTTGATGGCTTTCTAAAGAAGATAGAATAATGTAGATAGTTACAATTAAAATTTATGGATATTTAAACGAAAAGAAAATAGGATATAATAATTTTAAAATAAAAAATCTGGACTTTTCTATTTTTTGTATTAAATAAGCCAGGTGAAATTCTACACAAGCCAAATCTGTGTCCAACATTGAACATATTGAACATGGATTTGGCTTGTATACTTTGACTTCCTACAGACAAACAGAAAAATTTCAATCAACATTTCCCAAATTTCGATGTTAAGACCACATATCAAATTTCATTCGTGTGAATCATTCCATGGTTGAATTGAATAAACCAGTGAAATTCTATACAAGCCAAATCTGTATCCAATATTGAACATATTGAACATGGATTTGGCTTGTAGACTTTGACTTCCTACAGACGAACAGAAAAATTTCAATCAACATTTTTCAAATTTCGATGTTAAGACCACATATCAAATTTCATTCGTGTGATTTCATAGTTGAGTTACTGTGTTCACAGAGAGACAAAATTACAAAAATATGTTTTTCGGAGTTATCTTAAACGCTGGGTTGCATGAAAATCTCGAGGTTGCTCTTTTGGCGATTACTTTTCGTGAACTTCGTGTAGGAAAGTGAAAAGGGGAGGGAATGTTTAACCCTCTCCTCCGCACACAAACAGAAGTAAAGTGTTTCCCCGTAAATTACTTCTCCGTTCGGTTTGGCAACAGGACACGTATTTTTCCTTTTTCTCTTTAAAGTGACTAATTTTCTGAACTTCAATCCGGGCACTTTAAGACCTAGGCGCAACCCAGGAGGTTATCTGCGGTTGAGGGTGTCTGCATACAAAACTTAAAAGATAATTAAATAAATTAGAAACAATTTAATAGTTAATTAATAAAAATACCAAAACAAAGCTGGGAGGGATAAGAAAATTTAAATAAGTTATCCCATCATTATTTTTACCGTTTTTCCTTCAGGTTCGTTCGTTCACAACGGTCATACTTGGATGGCCGTATTTAATACATAGTAAGACAAGGGAAGAAGAACTCTTCAGAAGACAACTTTTAAAAAAAAACTAAATCCTATCATTTTTTGATATGATCTATTTATAAAACAAAAAATGTGACAGCGGGACAATCCAGTTAGTTCAAATTCCGTTTAAATACGGGAAGTGTTTTTTTTTTTTCAATCCGGCGCGAAGAATCAAGAACTCAGCTAATCTGAGACCTCTCGTCACTTGATTTTTACAGGATATTGTCAAAATTGCACTATAAGTTTTACTGCATATAAAAACATTAAGATTTTAGATGTCTCTTCCACGCTGTATTACGGCAATAATAATCCTTACAGTAATTTTTAATCACATATTTTACGTGCTCGCTTCATTCAATTTACTGCTGATAATCTTTCGATAAAAGGAATTGAGCGGTACAAAACTTTTGTCAAAATTGCACTATAAGTTTTACTGCTTAAAATACCATTGAGAAAATGATGCGTAATAATTGGGGTTACATAGCTGGATTCGAAATGTAGAGCTAACAGAAAAGTACACAAATATTTTCCACACTTGTGAAGCACTCCATTTTGATGGGCATGTAATCTTTTAATGGTTGACATTCGAGAACATCGTGACAATCACGTGATCAAAAAATGCGTCGTAGAAAAAACAGATTGAATTTTAAAGTTTGAATGAGACAACCTTCCTTCCACCAGGGTCAGTTGCTACCTCCAAAATTTTATGTTAATATTTAATTATATTTTAAGTCATCAGTTGGCTGCACCTATATTCGAGACTTTTCTTTCCATCTTCCCAATCAATCATGGTTGTCCTTGATCCAAAAATATTTAACCAAAAAGAAAAACACCTAGAGGCCAAATGAATAATTTCTTAACTAATTGCTCAGTTATTTAAAGATACACTGACCAGAAAATAGTCACCTTAAGCCGTGTCAAATTATATCAAATAAACACTGGGCAGAAAACTTAATTTTTTGTCGCTTAAAATGGGTTCATCTGCATTTCAAATAGGTTTACCATATTTATTTATTTTGTCATAATCGAGGTAATGCAAATTACACAAAAAGGGATCTACATAAGAAGAAATCTTTTCACTTGCGTGTTACCTCTCACGTCAAAAAAATATGATACACATTTTTACTTATTACATTTATTTCCCTGCATATTTCATTCAGATCTAAGGGAAATGTATACATTTGTAGAGTATCAGAATATCAGCTGTTTTAGTTCTTTGCTCCTTATTGGCTGCAAGAACATGCTGATTGATCCCAGAATTAAATTTCTGACGAATGCAGAAAGAACATTCTTACTCAAGAACGATGCTAGTGATTATCTTCTCGTTGTATTTCTAATTTAGTATTGGTATGTTGAATGTAAATAAATATATATTTTTTATAATTTCATCATTCATTGCCACATTCACCACACTAAACATTTTTACTTATTGCAATTATTAGTTACCTTCCTCTCACTCTATCTGGTGAAAATATTATATACATTTTTTTGTGAACACGTTACCGTTACTATAATAAAACTAGAAAAATCACCCGTCATGGTATGACGGGTGCAAATTGCCTCTTCATTTGAGAGATTTCCTGTCAAATTTAACACGTTTAAATAGGTATATGCGAGAGAAATGTTCAACATTGATTGGAAGCAAATAAAATAAACATATGTTTTATGACAGGAATATTTTTTTTATTTACATATTTCTTTATTCAAAAAATCATCGTGGCATCTAAAAAATCCATCGTGGTATCCGAAAAATCCATCGTGGTATCCATCCGTGAAATCCTTCGTGCATCGTTGCGTCCAAACTATATCACGCGCATGATATACCACTGACGTAATTTACTATTTTCTACTAAAAAACGGAAATCAATTTGAAATATTTGATTGATATAATTTAAAATTTCTCGGGAACTATTAATCATAGAGAGATAAATTTTATATCAATCGATAGAAAATTTTATTTCTCTATATTAGAGCTATTAAATTTGAAATGAGAACGACAATGACTCTTTTAAATTTAAAATGACTGAAATTTAGGCTCTCTAACAATGACATAATGCTGTTTGAGGTCTCGCAGTGCTATGGCGTGAGTTTTAATGTTGGTGACGTCAGAGCGTTACCAAGAGATCTTGGCTATTATTATATTAGTAATAAATCTTGCTTGTTGAAATCAGAGAAAAAATAGTACATCAATCAAACTGGTTTCATTAAGTTGCAAATTGCTTGAATTTTAAAACAATATTTAAATCGTTTCATTCAAATAACAATTTGCGAAGTTAAGCTCGGAAATTGTATAAAAATTCGAATAAAAAACAATAGGCCGTCCATAAACTCTTAGTCCATAGATTCCTAGGTTTATGGCTGTCAGAACATCAGAGATGCTATAAATTTACTATTAAGATAGCTCGTTTCTTTTTTTTTAAATGCGTTCTATACTATTTCCACGATGGCCTTTCAGGTTTTTTTGCCTGATTTGTTTATTCTATACATACTGGTTACATTTGGTTACAGGATAAATGCCTCCAAAAATTTATGTTAGCGTTTAAAGTATTGATTAATTAAAAACTTCATTTGAAACATTTCTTTCACACAAATGGGAAAAATTAAATAAAGCAATACAACATCATATAAGTTTCAATGTCACAATAAAAGGATAACAGGGAATCAGTAACGGTCGTAGTTAGTATTAAACAAACAAAACTTAAAAAATATTAGAACAATGAAAATCGTTAACAAACATTTTCAAATAAAAATAAAACAAAACAATAAATTAAAACAAAATCAGTTAAAACACAAACAAGTAATATAAAAAAAATTTTAATGTCAATTCCTACTTAGGTCAGCGATCTACACGCTTCGTCACTGACAAAAATACATGAAAAAGTGACGCCTTCGTGAACATACCAGAAAACAAAGAATATTAGGTCTAGAAGATGGCAAACCTAGCTCCATCTATTGAGAAAAATTCGAACCAAACGACTCAAGGCGACATATGCTTTCTTCCATATAAAACTAAAATTAATTAATTGAATTTAATTAATGAATTAGCATTTGAAAAAACTGTATTAACATCAAGTGTCATCCACTACAAGTTTTAAAAAATGTATTTGAACTTGAGTGGATGAATAAAAAATATTTTATTAACGATTGAAAATTTGAACAAAATATATATAGGGAGAGTGTGAACTAATAGTAGGAATAGCAAATAAAATCTCGGTTCGTACGTCATCACAACCATGAGTAATCGTCACTGGAAAATACAATTTTGAATGATTTTAAAGAATTGTTATTGGTGCTAATCGAGAAAATTCCGAGTAACATTCAGGCACAATCATTTTGACCACTTTTTAACTAACATTGTAGGTATGTTCGATATCCACTCTCAGAACTTCCTCATCAAAGTAAGAACGTTCGAATAGAAAAAGAAAAAAAAAAAAATAGGGGGAACGAAATAAAATTCGTTAACTTTAAATTTCGATTCATGCCATGGAATATTGATGGAATATTTAAACCCATCCACCGAAATTTTTAAAAAAAACCAGATAAGCATAAAAATTTAAAACGTTCGCCTTGATAGATTAAGAATTTATAAAACTTTCCTTGCATTTCAAAATGTATTCGCATTGTTATTTGAATTATGTTTCCTTAAATATTGTTTGACGAACGGTTATCGTGTTAAAATGAGGTAACTATGAGAACTGAAAATTCATCTCAAAGAAACAATGCTCAAATCATGCAAACCAGTTTCCAATTGGACTTGTTAAGAAAAGAAATACAGGGTGTTCATTAATTTTATTGTCGGGGTTTCCGTACCTCAAAACTTTCGAATAAAAATATTACGCAAAAACCGATTACGTATTCGTAAATTACAACTCAAAGAATTTTACGTGGCAACAATGCGATCTTAGCACATTTGCAGTCTGGGTAATTATGACGTCATAAATAAAAATGGCGACCGTGCAAGAAAAAGCAATGTGTGTATTGTAGTTTTTCGAAACTAAATCAGTCATAACTACTCAACGTCGCTTCAGGACAACGTACAAGAAAGATCCTCCTTCGGACAATTCTATCAGACGCTGGTTTACACAATTTCAGGAAACTGGTAGCGTTCTTCACCGAAAGGGAGCGGGAAGACCGAGCACTTCGCAGGAAAATGTTGATCGCATCCAAGAAACGTTTACTCGCATTCCACTCAATGTTTGTCAAGAACATTGTGTCCAAGACCCCTGTGCCCTCCCTTGATGAACTGAAGCGCAGAATTGTTACTGCGATCCAAAATATTACCCCACAAATGCTGGAGAACACTTGGAGGGAAATCGAATTTCGTCTCGATGTGTTACGAGCCACGAAGGGCAGACATGTGCAAATTCATTAATCTTTTTAATATCATTAATAAAATTCTTTGAGTTCTAATTTACGAATACGTAATCGGTTTTTGCGTAATATTTTTTATTCGAAAGTTATGAGGTACGGAAACCCCGCCAATAATTAATGAACGCCCTGTAGTTTTAAGTAAGAAAATTTTATATACCACAAAGTCTTACATGCGGTGTGAAAATGATGTAAATATTTATTTTGATTTTTGAAAGGCTGAATAAATTTTGAATTCAAATTATTATTGTGTTTTATCTGTACGCTGTATTTGATTCTTTTTAAAGCAACATTATGTATTTATACAGATGACAAACTTTTAAGCTTATAACATTCTTGTATGCCTTTACCTATTCGCTGACATTATTTACCTTGTCATGTCCTTTACGAGTTTGCTGGCAACAATAGCTTTTTATTAAATCATTACATGATGAATACAATTTTATGCCAGTTTTTGCAATCATCCAGCAAGCTATTAATGTCACGTGTCAGCCTGCAGCTTTTTTTTAAGTTCGTGATCATCATAATGAAACCATCATTATTCAAATGAGCTTGTACGGAAAGTGAAAAAATATTATTAGGAAGGAATTAAACTTACGCTTTTAAGCTAGACGGGAAAAATACAATTCCTACATACATACTCAAACCTTGACTTTGCCTTTGCACCTTAAGGTTACTGACGCTAAGAATATATGGAGAACCATCAGAATGTGAAGACAATCTTCAGAAGCGTTCAAAATGGCCGTAAACGACTTTCATTGTGGAAATAAATTGTTCTTAAAATCTATATTTCCTTTGACCATCCCTTTACTATTGCAGTTACTGTTGGCGGTAATGAAGGTTTTTGGCTGACGACTTTCTGTAAAATTAAGTAATTTTCGCATAATCGTGCCAATTTCTAGAGTGTTCACTTCGAGTACAAGGTCGTGATAATTAAATTATTATTAAGGCTTCATTTCAAGCGATTAATAAACTTTTTTTAATAAAAACATAACTTGCTACTGCAACAGCAAAGGCTCGTTTGCATCTACTATCCACTCCCGTTCCGATTCTCAGATGTATCAAGAACAAGAAAACGATACTTTAAGATTTATTTCTCCTAGTTTGAGGATGGAACTTATTTTCGAACGAAGTTTAATAGCGCAATAAATGGTTTGGATATTATTGCCGCAGTGAGTATAGAGTAAACAAACCAGGCAAAAAAAAAAAACTGAAAGGCCATCGTGGAAATAGTATAGAAGGCATATAAAAAAAGAAACGAGCTATCTTAATAGTAGATTTATAGCATATCTGAAGTTCTGACAGCCATAAGCCTAGGCATCTATGGACAGGTGACGCTTTAATTCTCTTTGAAATTATTTATCGAACTCGCATTATTGAAAGTACTTTTACAATATCAACAAGAATGAGAAGATTCTAGTACACTTCTCCAAGTACTCAATGGCATTTTTATGGAAGTTCGTAAAGCACTGTGATTCACAAAGTCATAAATTTGTTTGATCATCAAAAACTGTTGCTCTCCGCGAAAAAGCAACATTTTAGAAAGCAATTAATTGCTTTTTAATGATCATTTCGCAGAAATTATCGTTTTCTTGATAAGCTGTGGCAGATAACCGATTCTCTTTGTTTACCAGTGGAAAATTATGAACTCATTCCACAGTTTGAACTTCCAAACTTATATAAATTATGAATAATTATTACAAGTTTCCATCAGCTGAGGGCAAGTACTTATTAATTAAATACTTTCATGGTGATCTCTGATTCTCGCCTTTTTCATAAAAAGAAACAAATGAAATTCGTTGAAGCATCCTTATATTGTATACTGAGCGTGTTAAAAAAGCCTGGAAGATTTCTAGAAGTTTTCTAGAATGTTCTATTACGATTCCTGCTTAAGGGGGAAACATATTTCTGATATCAACGAAAATCTAAGTTGCAAAACGACTTTAAGAAATGAATTTAGCTCTCTTTTGCTTATTCCATCGCCTCGCTTTATCTTGATTCATGCTTCTTATAATAAGTTCTAAAAATTATTCATAATATTCCTGTGCAGTAATGGCAACTAGAGATATC
>BGPR01027496.1:0-20684 GCA_013235015.1 Araneus ventricosus
CCCTGTACCCCCCCGCGTAACCCCCACGGTCGGGGACTTTTAGTATGTTGTTTAGGGCACTAATACCTACAACTGTGCCAAATTTCAAAACTACACCATTTTTTTTCCCTATTTTTCCTTCGTTGCCTGGACTAAAATTGAAAAGGCAAAACTTTTTCTCAGACCATTTTAAGTTAGTATTCGTTGAATAGTTTCTCAGAAAAATAAACCCTTTAATTTGCAGTTAATAAATAACTCACCGATTGGATCCTGACTTAGAACACAACTTTTACCATAGGCGTGTAAACGCAATCCAGCGATAGGTCAGCCTGAAAAAAAAAAAAGGTTTGATTACTTTCGAGAAAATGTAGAAGAAATTTTTACTTTTAAGCATTATAACAAAGTTTCCGCTACTTATATAATAAGAAAAAGGACATCACAAGTTGAGTAAATATTTTGAAAGAAAGTCATTTTTGAAAAAAAATATTTCACTGGCAAAGAAAACAAATTGATTTCAGGGTATTTAGGTATTTGAATAAATAGACTGCAATCTCATTTTTGCAAGATCAACTTTAAATGTAAAAAGTGATACAAACCCAGAGAAATTATCTTATTCTTAGTTAAAATTTTACATAACATTAAACATCTAAATCAAGTTCAGAAAATTCTTTCATGATTAACATCATATTTCTACCATGTTAATAAGAAGTGATAAAAGACACCTTTTTACTTTCTCGTATACGAAGTATAGAAACAGAAAGTATTGTAATCGTCTAAAAACTCGAACTCGTGATTTTGACGAATCTCCACGTTTTAGACCTCCCTGAGTTCAAAAAACGCAATTTTGGAGTTATGTCTGTCTGTGAACACGATAACTGAAAAACTATTGGAGCTACTGGGATGACATTTGGTATGTGATCTCTACACACAATTTGTATGTTTCTATCATATTTTGGACAAAATCCGTGTATGGGAAGTTCTGTCTGTCCGCTGTCATGTGAACTCTATCACTCAAAAACTTGAATAGCTAGATGGATAAAATTTGGCGCACATTTTTATCATCATAAATGTAGGTCTGCATCAAAGTTTGGGCCAAATCCGTCGAAGGGTTGATGGTCTGTCGGATTGTATAGTCGCATACTTGTGAAAATTATATCTTCTAAACACTTTGGATTAGATAAATAAAAATTAGTATGACAGTTGCTGAAATTAATTATAGATCTGTGCCCAAATTTCATTTCTATCGGTTAAAAAAAGGCGTTCAAATTGCATATTCAATTATTTTAATCCTATTCTTCATGCGCATGCGTACTGGTAGCAATCTCGGTTCACGCGGAAAGATTACTCCACTTTGTACTTGAGCCGGTAAGAGATGAATCGGTACGCATCTCTTTGAATTTGATTCTTCAGCTAAATATTTTACAATCGCTATTATTTACAATGATAAACCTTCTGATATTCATTGCATTCTGGGTTACAGTAGGTTCAAATTTTTTGATCCTCACAGTGGAAGGGGAAATGACAAATTTTTGAGAAGCGTGCGAGAAATATTAGGGGAGGCCACTCCCACTGGTTTATTAGTTTACTGAAAAAAAATACTTCTATTTTAATTATTCTCTAATTTTTAGTCTTTGTTTTAAAACTCTTTATTAAAAATATTCTTGAATCTTAATTTACTGGAACAAACGATCAGCGTATACAAAGGGCGAGGAATACAAATTTAATTAAATTAGTCCATTAAATTATAATAAAGTTTTTTACATATTGAAATAATATTTTGTCGTAAAGAACACGCAAGTGCAGAAAGTTTAAATTTTCTATGATTTTAAAACGTGAAAGAAATAGCAAATACACTATTCCATGTCTTTAAGAAAGTGAAGCAAATCAAGCAATATAAAAGTTAGTGAAAATTCCTTATTTAAGTCGGACCTCTATTTAACGAACCTCTATTTTGCGAATTTCTCTATTTTGCGTGCTTTTTCCTTGGTTACAAGAACATTTTGCGAATTTTTTTGTAATATTACTTCCAAATAGCGAAGTGCATTCTCTATTTAACGAATTTTTTCTTGTGATCCAACTTTTTTTCCTCCCTATTTCTCAAAATATTTCTGAACATTTCAAGCTTATTCTTTTAACACATATTATGGTTATCAATGACTTTGAACTGGTTTTACCCAGGACGAGAGAAATACAAGGGCTGGTTCATAGAGGCTTCAGCGAAGAACCAGTGGGGGAATTTGTGACGTCACCTTGCTGACACTTCGAGTTCGATAATACGAAATTCCCTTTACTCTAAGGGTTTTGATGTTAATGTTTTTTCTTCTTTTTTACTTAATATTTAAAATTGGATGCCAGTATTTGCAGTGAGATCAATCAGATACACGATCATTTCAATAAATTATTTGAGACTTTTTTGACACAAAATATGTATGGGAAAATAAATGTAAATTAGCTTCAGTCGGCATATACTATCCACTAATTGAAAAAGCTGACTGGCTCAAACTATTAAATATTTGCTTTTGAATATAATGGATAATCTGTTTACCTGTATTATTTTTATTTATTTGAGAGAAAAAAAATATATTAAAATAATGCATTTTAAATACTTGCGAAGCAGACATGTGTTTTTACGTAATTTTTACGTATTCATTTTATAACTATACTTAAAATATGTAATGGATATATTGCAGTTATATATATTTATTATTTTTTTCATAACCAGCAAAACAACATGAAGCATACCAGATCTACAAGAAAATTTTGAACAGCATCCCTTTAATGTTCTAGCACTGGACAATCGTATCCCTATCTGATTTCGTCAGTGTTCATAAGCCCGTCTCGAAATAGATCGAGTAATTGAATATATAGAAATATCCTCTGCTGTCCACTTGACTTTGCTTTTATTTTCTATTACGGCATTTATCTAGGTTTGATGTTAGGATTTTTTTTAAAATTTCTTCTATTTTCGATACTTTTTTCAATTTACTTTTATTTTCAGTTAAAATAAGTCTAATTTGCGCTTTCGTTTTCATTCCTTTTATTTTTTTCTCTGATTTTTCTCCGTCTCCTCTTTTGTCTTTTCAAGTTCTTTATCAAGAAATCTAATTCTTTCCAGAAGTAATGTATGTTCTTTTTGAGTTTCAAAGCAAGATGAGCAAACTTTTTCAGTTTCTGATGTAGTAAATGGCTCCATACCTGTCGTGACACATGCTTTTTTTAAGACTCAGACATTTTAATCCGATTTCTGTTTCCTGCAAAATATACTTATTTTCCTTTTCCTCACACTTCTACTTGAAACATCTTCCCCATTATCTCGCAGTGGCAAGTTGACACTCGGAACTGCATCAGGTTTTAAAGTTTTCTTTTAATTTAATCCAAGTAGGCGATTTCTTATGCCATCCGTGTAATCTCTTGGCCTAAAGTGTTCAATGCATATCCTAGCGTATTTTACATTTATATGATCTTACCTTTTGCATTTCGAGATCAAAATTTTATTCAGATTCGGTAAAAAAGAAAACATATGATATATTACACCTTTGTTTTTCGTTTTCCTGTAATAATCTGTGCACGTAGCGACAGCACAAGTAGACATGCATACAAGAGATGAAATATTTTCTTAATATTGCACCAAAATAACAAGTAACACAGAAAAAAATAGCTAAGAATTAAAGAGTCGCCAGAGGACGCTCTCTGACCCCACAAGATTCCTGTACGCATTGTGACGTCAAAACTGGTTTCTTCCCCTCTTGTTGACATTTCGGAAATTTCAAAGGTATGAACCAGCCCTTCTATTTCCTTGGTCCTGGGTTTTACCAGTCGTCTAACTTACCGAGAGTAGTAAAATCGCTGGCATTCTTTACATTTCATCCAGAAAGTGCAACCTTTATCCACCCCCACCCCCCACTTCACTAGAAAAACTTTCAATATCCCCCTTTCACCCTCAATGTAGCTGCCCGTGTCCTTGAACTAGTCTCTCGTTTTCTAAATTGTTGATCAGAGTCGTGCTGGTAATTTCGGTTCTTGTAGCTGGAAAATGTCAAAGCAAAAGTGCTCTTGATCATCAAAGAAAAAAATTTAATTCTTCATGAGGGTGGATAAAGGCGTGAAGAAAAAGGATATTGCTTTAAAATTCGGTATCCCTGCAAACAGCTTATCAACCATAATGTTTAAAAACATGTGTCTATGAAGATGTGGATGAGACAATTTTGAAGTGGATACACACAATGCTAGATAAAAATGTTCCGATCTTTGGGCCTTTCATAATTGAGAAAGCTCTTCAATTTGCAAAAGCATTGGGATACGACGAATTTCGAGGAAGCAATGATGGCTTGAAAATTTAAGAGAAGACACGGAATTATGGCAAACGTAATATCGGGTGAAAGTAAAGACGTTGAAGCTAATGATAGTGAAAATTGGATAACGGAGACACGGAGTAAAATTTTAAAAGACTATAAGCCAGAAAACATCTTTA
Source organism: Araneus ventricosus (assembly GCA_013235015.1). Classification (NCBI taxonomy): domain Eukaryota; kingdom Metazoa; phylum Arthropoda; class Arachnida; order Araneae; family Araneidae; genus Araneus; species Araneus ventricosus. The sequence goes on from BGPR01027496.1 coordinate 4,451, forward strand.
ATGCGGACGAGACTGCTTTAATTTTTCAATGTTTGCCTCAAAAGACATTAACATTTAAAAAGGAAAATGCTTTGGAGGAAAAAAAGCTAAGCCAGATCGAAAGTCATGTTAGGTGTATACTTATTTTAATTATAACTTAAAGTTATTGTTTATATAACACATTAGTTTTTAATTAGAAATAACTAATGACTGCAACAATATCCTTTTTAAGGAAGATATTGCTTATTAGCAAAACTGACATATATGCATTTATTTTTTCAGCTTATCTTTCAAGTATTGCAATTATAGAATAAAAATTATTCCAAAAGCGAGAATAACACAAAATTTCTTCGTTTTGTAGCATACTCAGTAAAGCGTAGTAAACGCTGAGTAACTTGGGCTATAATAATATCGAGTAAATATTTATTTTCAATCTATATACAATATTTTGAGTTACATATCAGAAGAATACGTTCCTGTTTAGAAGTTTTTGTGACGGACAGATAGACAGAGAAATGTATTTTCTGCTTTATATTATAGATACAGAATAGTCTAGAATAGTCTAGAATATATATGCATTGATATAAACCAAATGAATCCTAGAGGCAATTCACTGACAATACTCTTAAGAAGAATATAGTCATTTATTTGTAATGTTCTTTGGAATAACATACACTGAAGTGCCAAAGTCATGCGATATCTCCTGCTATAGCGCGAGTTACATTTACTCATTATATATGTTTGCTTAAATCATGGATTGAAATTAAATTACTACATTTTAAAGTTTCATTTCCTTAAATAAAAGGAACAAAATAAACGGAAAGTAATCAAAGTATTAATATGCGGCAAAACTTCTGTTTAGTCCTTTATATTATACAACACAAAATTAATTAGAATTAATATTTAATTAGGTAACTAAAGTTAAGGAATCATGTGCAATAGTTTGACCAATCATTAATTCTTCATTATCGGCAATGAAATTTTCAAATGACGGATGTTGAATAAGTGAATATAAAGTTAGGATAGAGCTAAGCCACTTGAATTTGGTTTTAAGACATAAGGAATTATACGAGAATAGTTTGTTTCTCTTTCTTATATCTCTGGTTATTAAAATTTTTTAATTGCTATTAAATTAATATTTTTCGATTGAAAATTTACATTCTCTGAGAAAGGTTAATAGCTGCATTAAATGGTTTAATTTGGATACGTAAAAGAATGGAAAAAATTGCTGAAAAGCCATTGATTAATGAATGAGACATTTTTTAGGCAAAGAAGGTCGTCTAAAATTTAAAATTGTATTTTTATTATTCACTTGAGGAGAAGATTTTATACTGAACGTTTAAGTAAATATAACTATGTTCTCATGAAAATTAAATCAAATTTGGAGGAAAATAGTAAAAAAAAAAAAACTGTTTGATTAAAATCATATATCATCGCCGTTTAACAATTGAAAGATCTTCCGAAGTAAGATTAAATTTCAATTTTTTTAAGTGCAAAAGAAACAATCAGCTAAAAAAATAATAATAAAAATTCCTGAAGGAAGAATGAATTTTACGGTGTTTGCAAATTACGTTTTATTCATAGGTACAAAGCTGCAAATAGTCACTTCAATAAATGAAATTTGCATGAAAAGGATCATGTGTTAGGTATAATAATATCTACAAATTATAGCGCAAAAGATGAAATAGAATGAAAAACAGAGGAAATTGAAAAGGCAAAGCTTTTTCTAAGACCTTTTTAAGTTAGCATTCGGTGAATAGCTTCTCGGAAAAAAATACTTTAATTTAAAGTTAATAAATATCTCACCGATTGGATCCTGAACACAACTTTTACCGAAGGCTTGTTTGGTTACTTTCGAGAAAATGTAGAAGAAATTTTTAATTGTAAGCATTATAACAAAGTTTCCGTTACTTGTGTAATAAGACAAATGAAATCATAATTTGAGCAAATATGTTGAAACAAAGTCATGCTTGAAAAAATATTATTTCATTTGCAAAGAAAACAAATTGATATCAGGGCATTTAGGTCTTTCAATAAATAGACTGCAATCTCGTTTCTGCAAGATCAACTTTAAATGTAAGAAGTGATACAAAACGAGAGAAATTAACTTATTCTTAGTTAAAGTTTTACATAACATTAAACATCTAAATCACGTTCAGAAATTTCTTCCATGATTAAAACCATATTTCTACCGTGTTAATAAGAAGTAGTTATTAAAGATACCTTATTATTTTTATCAGTTTACTTACAAATAAGACTTCTATTTTAATTATACTCTAATTTTTAGTCAATGCTTTAAAACTCTTTATTAAAAATATTCTGGAATCTTGGAATTAATTTACTAGAACAAACGATCTGCTTATACAAAGGGTTAGGAATACAAATTTAATTAAATTAGTCAATTAAATTATAATAAAGTTTTTTGTATATTGAAATAATTTTTTGTTATAAAGAACACGCAAGTGCAGAAAGTTTGAATTGTCTATAACATTAAAACGTGAAAGAAATAGCAAATACACTATTCTATGTCTTTTAGAAAGTGAAAGAAACCAAGCAAAATAAAGGTAAGTGAAAATTTCTTATTTAAATATTTATATGTTATTCAAAACGACATTGAAAAAAGAAATGAAAAAATTGTAGCAATAGTGTAAATGAACTCCCCAAACATATTAGAGGATATTAAGATACAAGAATTTATTCTTAAAGATAAATGTTACTGTAAATAATATGAAAGGAAACAAAGCATACGACTAAGGAACAGTTTAAAAATACTTACTTTTCAAATTTAAAAATATATTCCTGAAATTAACCGATTTACCACGTACGCTCAAAGACTTTACACGTTCCCTGAGGAGGAGTGAATGAAAAACGGACAGTGGTGTGTTGATCACTGCGGAACGCCAAGAGTGAACGATAAATTATCGACTACACGGATCAGGATCTAACGGACCGGTAGATACATCCGTTCTTTCCACGGATCCCAGTAACGGAGTATTTCTTGTCCTTTCGAAGGAGAAAAATGTTACTTATGTTTCTTAGGTCACGTCTATTCAATAAAAAGTACAGTACAGTACTATAAAAAGTTCTATAAAATACTATAAAAAGTACAGTACCTTAAAAAAATGACTAACCGAAATCCACGGAAAACATTGGTCATGCAGCTGACAGAACGTAAAAGTCGAATTCATACGATATCAGTTGAAGATATAACCTGCTTCAATACTACGTATGCCCCCCCCACCCCACGCAGCACGTGCCAACATGGTGTTACCGTGTAGAAATATTTGCATATTCATCGCATTTTGCTTCAATTTTAAAGGCAGTTAATTCTGTTGGTTGGCAATGCAATAAAAACTTACATTATGTCAATAAAGTTCTTAACAGAATTGTTTAAACTACTGATTCTGGATTTCAGATAACTTCGGATCTTTGTTTAAAAATTATTGCTGAAGATTTGAACAAAGATGTAGGTTTAATTTCACTATGTTTATTAATTTTAATTCCACATTGAACTTTTCAGTAAATAAATTGGCTTCAGCAAAATAAAATCAAAGTCATAGGAGCATCGCATGCTTCCGTAAAAATATTGAAAATTCTCTGGAAGTAACATTGACTTTCGTATTTTCAAAATAATAAAGAAGAGTATTTTAAGAGAAGTATTAATAAAAAAAATTCTAAATTTTAAATAAAAGTTAGTAATTTTGTCTTTCATTTATCTTTTATCTAGTTTTACCTTCTTTAAACACCAAAGCTCTAAAATTATATCATTTGTGTTGCGCATGTGAGCCAGGAATGGCTATTGTGCCCCCCCCCAAAAAAAAACCCAACGTAGTAATCAAAATTAAAATTAATTATATTTTTAATATTATAATTTTATTATGAATAATCCGTAATAATTTTAAAATAAATTTTCAATAAAATAAACGATGTTATTAAAGTAATGTTTGGCAGAATTCCATTTGAGTTTCAGATCTGGTCACGTATCCGCATGCCTGGTCAGCAAAGAAAACGTGTGTGCGACCAACTACAAAGATAATCAGATTCTTAGTAACCCTCCAATCAGTAAGGGTTGCGCAGGGTTCATACTGTATATATGATAGTAAAATTCAGGAGTTTCTAAGGATTTTTTCAGGAGTACAGTATAGAAATTTCAGGAGATAACGTGAAAAAAAATCAATTTAGGGGAGAAGGGGGTAGTGTGGAAATTTTTATAAAATTGGCAAAAAAAAAAGTATACTAAATATCAATTCTCCCATCTTTCCCGATTGCGGCGACTCAGAACATGCACAGTAGACACTTTCGGCACTAAGTAAGGTCAGAAATAAGAATTCTGGATTCCATCGACTTTCTAGCAATAAGGAAAAACGAAAATTTCATATTTTTATGTTTTATCATAATATCATAATTTTATAGTTTGCTCTTCGAGTGTAATTTTTCAGGAGACAAAAAGAAATATTAGGATAAAAAACACAATTTTCAGGAGTTTTCAGGGCCCTTAGAATAAAAAAGCAAAATTCAGTACTTTTTCATCAATTTCAGGAGGAGTACGAACCCTGGTTGCGGTGTGAAGTGAAGGGACTCGCTATCACTAATTGTAGTGGAAGTCAGGAAGATCGCAGCGTCCACTTTTAAATGGGGAGTGAGGGGAATTTCGAAGAACCGAATGAAAGCTATTTCACGGTTCTTCCGATACCCGCCATAAGTTGAATGCCTTGCCTCGTCAGTTTCACCTCTTCATTTTGTGGCTACATTTTAAAACGAGGATTTATTTCCTACTTCTCTTTTCATTGGCTAAAGCTTAGACTTTGGAGCAGAATGGCAAAACTTGGCCCTTGCGGCATTAGATCAAAACTAATAACACTAATATAACAAGCGAAGGCTTAGATATTCCTTTAGTATTTTTTTTGCTAATAATTTTTTGACGTTTATTTTTCTTATTCACTGAACAGATAATTCGTTTTTTTTTCGGGGGTGATGGATTTATCGCTAACTTTAAAGATGAAATCTATGCGCATTTTTTTTATCTAAAATTTGCAGAATTACAAAATGAGAAAAATCTATGTTGAAATAGAAGAATTTTTTTCATTTTTTGAAAACCTTTAATCACAAAAAAGAAATTTTAGATTGTTAAATGCAATTTTCACGTGATCGCTGCTTAAGGTATAGAAACTTTTTAAAAATGATTTTATTTTAATCGTGCAGTCTTAGCAACAAGAACAAAATTTTGAAACAAAAGCTGAGTTTTCAATTTATAATATTCACAATTGAAAATATTCAATTCTGTAATTTACATTGTATATTTAAAAACATTAAAAATTTGCAAGATTTTTTGTTGTTGTCTAAAAATGTTAAAAATATATTCTGCGAATACTTTTGAAGATATCTGTTTCTTTATCTTAATTGTTAAGACAATTTAGATATATTTTTTTCGTATGTGTTCTGAACACAAAAACAGAATGGCTCTGTATAGGATTTTAGTGCTTTTTTTTGGACGTCCGCGAATATCTATTTATGTGAAAGAGTGTTCGATGAAGACTTGTGAGAATGTGATGAATGAATGTGAGAATGTGATGAATGAATGTGAGAATGTGATGAATGAATGTGAGAATGTGATGAATGAATGTGAGAATGTTGTGTGAAGAGTGTGATGAATTTTGATGATTTTATATTTGAATAGAAACTTAATATGAATATATCTGAAAGGAAAGCAATTTAACGTTATGGACCTCTCTGCAACATAAAGCGAAACTATAATTTGTAACTTAGAATGCTTCCACTGAACGAAATTCTGTTTTGTGTCCGTCAGGGTTCCCACTCTTATTGAAGAAAAAAATTCAAGGACTTTTTAAGAAAATTCAAGGACCCTTTACGGAAAATTCAAGGATCTTTCACGGAAAATTCAAGGACCATAAAATTGCATATTGTAGAAATTCTCCAGAGCTGAATTTTTCACTTGAAAAATTATAAAACGTGTCAATGCACTTGATATTTCAGTTGTTCTGATTTTACAGGAATCAAACTACAAATTAAAATAATAAGAAAAATAACAGTAATAAAAATAAGTTATAAAAAAATTTCGAAAAAACGACCATGAGTTTTTTATATTTGATGTCAATAGGACGAGAGACAGTGTAGAGATAAAATCAATAATCGTATCTAATTTATCTTGAATATCCAAAAGTCAATCTCAATTGAACACTAAAGAAATTCACAATTAATAACTATTTTATGCTTTTTGGAATAGATTTTTTATAAATCTTATATAGCTTTTAAGATCAAGCCTTGCCATTTTAGTAATTCAATCACAATGTAACAATGATTCAAACAGAATAAAAAACTAGATTTTTAAATCAAAATTAATTTTATTTTTGACCGTCTAAAGAGACAATAATCAAAAGTAGCGATCAATACATGATTCATTAAAATTTTAAACAGTTGAAATAGATAAAAATAAGTCACTGATATTTAACCCCCACGTAGATAAAGTTTCAAGTCTAAGCAGCGAAATTAACTCTCCATACTGAAAGGTCCGAAGCGTAATGTGCAACCAACCTACAGTTCGAGAACGTCCCACTCTGTAAAAATTTCCACCTTGGAGGAAAGGGATATTTCCTAGAACTGTTAGGGAAAGTTCGCTGTAATCCTCAAAACTGGCCATTAGCATTTCAACCCCAAACCAATTTCTTTTTAATAAAACCCTCAAGATTGTCAGCCCTCATTTCGGTTTTGATGGGGGGGGGTAGTGTTCAGAGAATTATTTTACTCTGCAGAGGGTGAGAAGCGGAGAGTAGAAACACGAGTGTATTCCCGGGGTATTTTCGGTGACCTTCATATTTCACGTTGAGGTGAAAATGGGGGCGGAGATTATCGGCGGTCGCTTAAAAATTCAAGGACCTCATCCTTTTTTCAATAACTTTCAAGGACCTAATTTCATCAAAATTTTTTCAAGGACTTTCAAGGACCATGGGAACCCTGTCAGGGTTCCTACTCTTGTTGAAGAAAAAATTTCAAGGACCTTTTTTAAAAAATTCAAGGACCACAAAATTACATATTGTAGAACACAAATATGCAAAGGACAAATTTAAATAAAATATCATCAACTTTAACATTCAAATGCGTCATCACTTGTTTACTTACGACTTTTAGATGTTTTAGTGAAGGGAAATAAATAATCCTTTTAATACCAAAGCAAAGACGCATGTTTTACTCACCTTGCAGTTAGTAAACCAAAATCTACAGAGCAAAGTGAGTTTCGAGATCACAATTCAAGCACTCTTACTATTAGGTGTAGTGTACCACTACTAGATGCTAATTTTACACAAACTACTACTAAGCATTTCTTGGTAGCTCACTTCAGACACACATTAGCTGAAACAAAATTCATTAAAAAATTGTTAGCCCCACAAGAACCTCTATTCTTACTTTTGACCATTGCTTTTTTCCCCTCCATTCTTAAGCAAGAGACAGGTGCAAATCAACAAACCTTTATTTACATTTAAATAAATAAACTTCAAAATTCTTTAAATTTACATTTTCAGTTGTTCTGTTAAAGCCTCAATTTTTTCATTGATTATTTTGACTTCATTAACACTTTATTTGGCTGCTTTCTTAAAACTATTGGTTTCTGCAATAGAGTGAAAATCTCTACTTTTCTCAGCCTTTTCAGCTAGTTTGTCTGCAGACTTCTGCAGTGCACAAACCGATGCAAAGCAGTTCAGTGTGATGTATGACTCACAATTATGTTGAACCTTTAAAATTTTTGATATATATTTATTTATCTACTAACTCGATAGTCAGTTTGTGTGAACGGGGTACAAAAATTTACCAGACTATTTGCCATAATGAAGAGTTAAAAAACTGTACAATCTAGCATCCCTTGCTCTTTTATGTTCAATTTTAGTAATCAAACCACTTATATTAATTCTCTATGAACGTTGAAAAAGAAAAAAAGTTTTATTAATAAGAACTAATATAAGTGAAAATTGATTACTATAGGCGATCGTAGGATTTTTCCCAAACAGGAACAAAAACTTTTTGAAAATAACTGACACTCAAGAAATCTGGAGCCTAAAATTAATTTTTAAACTTATTAGTTATCTTAATTAAATTATTACTCATTACTTAATATATTTTTCACACATCCGTAATTATTCTGTTTGGAAAACATATTGCAAAATTTTAAAAGGGAAAGCCTCCTTTTTCCTATGTGGCTCATACTAGTAGCCCTCATAGAAACAACTCAAAATGACAGTAAAATACCGAAAGTATGTTGAAAATGAAAATGTGCAAGTGTCGCTCAAAAAGGTTTGCATGTTGATCTTCGGCAATATGGAACCGACCGCTTCCATTTTAGAATCCATTTCTTCAAAGGGGCTTCTATAAAATCAACGAAGACAGAAAAACCAATACCATTGGTCCTTAAAAAAAGATACAAACCTTCTGCTTTATAACAAGAGTTTTGCGTTGCTGATTAAAAATATAAACTTAAAAAAATCTTAATAAAAATATCCATTGAAGAAAAACATTAAAAGACAAACAAATATGAAAAAGGCAAGATACCGATTTTTCCCAATGTTTATATATTAAAACATGAAAGCATAATATTTCTTCATTATAGGAAAAAAAAAAAACTTTTGATTCCAACCAACTTTTTTCAATACGGCTCAAAAAGAATAAAAATTGGCTCAAAGAGAAACAAAACGTCAAAAGACAAAAATAAATAAATAAATAAAAATAAAAAAATACAAGAAATAATAAATTAAAATACCGGAAGCATAACTTTTCTTCTCACCTGTGCAAAAATAATGGGGAAAAAAGAATTCACAAAAATGGGAAAAAAAAGCCAGAATTTACTACTTAAAATTAAATAAATAAAAATCTACTTCATTTAGAGGGGGAAAAAAAGGACGACGTGAGCTCCGTCTTACAATTAAATTTTGTTAATTGATAGATTAGTGCAAGTCAAACCGTTTGGGAGTGCATAAAGAACAAAAACCGAACATGTTTGCATACATACAAAAAAAAACTCTTTTCTATAATAGATAATTTTTGTCCAATACTTTGAAGATCCATAATTTATCAAAAAAATCCGTATTCATAACAATAAAAAAAGAATACATAAAATTAACAAAAAAAATGCTGACATAAAATATATTAATAATAACGTCACGTATTGCAATAATCCACCAAAAAGACCTCCTTGAAATGGAAAAATGAATTAATTCTGGTTATAACTCCTATTTGATTAAATCAACAAAGAAGCAAACAGTATCCAGTGTGGATGCTAATTTGTAATTTTTTTTTGTACGGACAGATGAAGGAAAAATTACGATCTCGCAAACTGTCTGAATCTTTTTGGCAAGAAGTCCAATTCCTGTACGTCTTTCACATTTGAGTACAAATAATATCTATCAACTGAGTATTGTATAGCAACGGATTCTGAAACCCTCCGCGCTTTTGCGCATGCGCCGGTCGGAGTTATTTTCATCAAAATACGGAGAAAGTGAAGAATAGAAAGGAGATATTTACATTGTACTGAGCGTGATCTAACAAAGAACTACAGAAATGCACTCATATGACTCATTGCCTGACACCCCTTTTCCAGTGTAAAATCGTCCCTAAGTGGTAGTCTCGGAATCCGTTGCTGAACTATCTAATTTAAATAATAAAGGGAATTCTGTTCATAGACGAAATTTCGGTTCCAGGGAAATTTAAATGTAAACATCCCGCTGCCTAGCGCGTGCGCAGAAACGAGGATGGCCGCCGTTTCTGATTGTCAGTAAATGACCGATTTTCATTGGTAGTCATCGATGTTTTATTTTACTTACGATAAAAGACCAGCGAATATTACCTCGTCTGATAAGAATTATCAAAATAAAAAAAATCCAGTTTTAGAATAAATTTCCCTGCTTTTTCTGGATCTCAAGGAATCCCCAGGTTATAGCGAGACCCTACCCTTTTTTGCCAGCCCCCATCCCCTTAAACTACAAAGAGAGGAAAGACTGGTGATTGACAGAATACCATAGCAACACCCTTTTTTACCACCCCTCCCTCTTCCTCCAAACTAGAGAAAAGAATAGCGACTGACAGCGTTCCATAGCAAAAGCCTTTTTCCGGTCGTGGAATTCTCAAGTTCAGTACATTTCAAATTTTTCACGGACTTTTCAAGGACCCAACAAAAAAATCAAGTACCTTTCGGTACTTTTCAATTACCCAACGAAAAATCAATACTTTTCTGGAGCCCCGAGTGCGGCAAATAAAATTCAAGGAGTTTTCAAGGACCATGGGAACCCTGCACATATATAATCTGCAAAATGATTGAACACTATACCATGTATTTCTTTATTTTATTATAAAAAAGCCACCTACTGCGACCAGGTGGTACGCCAGTCTTGTATTAATAGTAATAAGACAATTAAGGCTGACATTTTACACATTTCAATTTTTGTAATCTGAAAGCAATAATTGCAATAAAGACAAAGAAATGAATTGAAAAACAAAAACAGTGAACAGGTTAGTTAATATAACTTAATTTTAATTCTTTATACATAGAATGAAAATGTACAGGATGTTTTTGCATATAATGAACTTTGAGTTAATCCATTGTATTTAAGTGTTAAGAAAATTATAAGTAAAAAGATTCTTTAAAAAAATAAAATTCTTTTATTCGCTAAATTCTTAATTCTTTAAAAAATGGAAAAGATAATAAGTAATGAAAAAATTAAAGTACAATATTAAATTTCTCAGCTAAAAATAAATTACATATTAAAACTGAAAATAACTAAATAAAGTTTTGCTTGTAAGAAAAAAACGAGAATTGACCACATTTTATGAAACGCAAACTAAATTCATGATAACCATTTAAATCTAATCAATAAAAACATCCATTTATAAATTTAAAAAATATTGAATTGAAATGCATGAACAAAAAACAACTCTTAAATAATTATTCTGTGCATAACAAAAAAACAAACACACTAAAAAATTGAATATCTATAAACAATAAAAAACACAAATTGTCGAATAATAGCAAACGATAAAAAATGAACTGATAAGTTTAACTAATAACTAAGTTTGGATAATAGGTAATAAAACCAAATTTACCATTCTAGAGCTATCCATTAGGCTTAATTAATCGCCGATAATAACATTATGGAGAAAACTTTTGTAAAATTTTTGAAACATATAAATGAGGAGATAATTTTAAAACAAAAAAAAAAAACTGTTTAAAAATTCCTGACAAAATAGTATTAAATAAAATAAGCAAAAGCTAAATAAGAGTATTTAAGATTTAAAATCTAATATTTCCGTTTAGGTATGCAAAAAAGAGGGGAGAAAGATGACGAAATATTCGTTGACACTGACGAAGGCAAAATTCACGCGCGACTCGAGGCGAAATGATGGAAGAAAGCGACGTTATGGATACGCTACCGCGTCCGTGCGCGTGAACGTTTGAAGAAGTTGTAACGGAGTAGAGACAAAAAAAAAAAAAAAAAATTGGCGGGGGGGGGGGGGGGTTGCAAAGAGTGCTGAAAAGAGAGAAATTATTTATATAAAATTTATGGAACGCTTACAATGTACATGAAGTGATTTTTAATATTAGGAAGAAAGAATTCATTCAAAGAATTTTTTTGGCTAATTTTAGATTTAGAATAAATTCTTTAAGGCTAGAAGCTTAAGCGCATTTCTCCGATCAGTGTTAAAAATGTGGAACGTTTAACCTTTTTGCGTGTCATCCTTGCAAAAGGGCCATGCTAATCTTCTTTGTATCGTTCTGATTTTAGTATATGTACTGTCGAAGCGATTACATCAATAATAATTTTCGTTGGAAGATACTCGCGGCCATTACAGCTTCTACGCCCAGCCTCCCCTACGTCAATTTCTACTCTCGCAACAAGCGACCTCAAAATTCCGATAACTTTAAAAATTTATAAAAAATAGATAAAAATTTTACACTAATAAAACTGGTATCATTGGAAAGATAATTTTTTGCTCTTTAAAATGACATGAAAAATTTCTTTGTTATTAATTCATTCAGAATTTATTGGCAGAAAATGACGAAATTTGGATTAATTTTTAAATAATTTAAATTTGAATTAAAATTTTTAAAAAACGGCTCCGAGGTGCACATTTTCAGCTTCCAAAGTATATCCGCGCCAAATGTTTTAGCTCCATTTTCTACGGTCTCTTCTGTACACCGCCAACAGACAGACATTCATCTTTATTAGCATTAGAGATATCAGTAAAGAATTTCGTCTGATTCATTTAATAATAGAAAAAAGGTAAAAGTAAACGAGAAACAGCATTTGAAATATTGGTGGTTGAAACTGTATACATTTCAGCAACGGACGAAAATTTCTAATAATTTTAATAATTAAATGTTTATTTCAAAATAATTTGCATAAATGCTTAACTTATATAATTTTAGCAGGCTTAAAATTGCCATGGAAATTAATTAAATCAGACTTACAATACGATAGGAACTAAACATAAATTAAATGTTAATGATATAAAATCGAAGCAAGAAGGAATTAAAATTTATAAAATAAATTAAAGATTAATTAATAATATAAATAAAAGAATGAATACAAAATAATTTTAGAAATATCATTCTATCGAATATAATTTTTAAGTTTTTGATAATTCCTCATTTAGTTGCTACAGATGGCAATGAGACGGATCGTTAATTATATGGGGCGTCAAGAACTTCGTTACTTAAATAATTAGTGGCAATCAAGAAAATAAAGCAGTTTCGTTAAAAATAGATCTGTAGGATTCCCTTCCCTTACGTTATACAGAAATTTGTTTGATTCGTAACAAAAACTCCTGTGATAATTTTTGCACATTTTATTAAATGCAGTATATTAGAGTAAAAAATAAACCTCATCTCATTTCCATACAATATTGGGCTGATTATTTTTGAAAACAAAATTTTAAATCTGAAGAAATGTGGTCCCATAATTAATACTGCTTATTCACCGAATGAGGCTCGTTTATTTTTGAAATATTTAGTTCAATTTTTTAAAAAAAATCATAATGTATGAAAGAAAACACTTGTCTATAAAGGATATTTTCTCATAGAAAAATTCTAGAATATGCAGGGATAGAAGATATAAATAATTCTTTATACAGTAAAACCTATCTATAACGAAATTGTAGGAACCTACAAAATATATTGTAATAGGCATTTTATCGTTTTAGGCAGTTTGAGGTTTTCTGCATCCATGTTTTACTCGGCTCCATCATAGATACAAGGTGTTAACACATGAAACTGGAATTTCAAGGATCAAGTGGTCGAAAGTACTGGTCAGTGCCCACCAGGAATCAAAGGCAACAAACATTTATGCCCATTCCCACTGCTAGCTCCCTTCCTCTGATTAACCGGTTATCAAACATTCTTGAACATAGCGCCGTTTTCCAAGGAAATAAAATTGGGATTGTAAGGTATCAGCTTTATTAAGAGGCAAAATCATCGTTATAAGCAGTTGGGTCTAATAATTGATTGCCATTGTAGGTAGGTTCAAAATACATTTAGGAAATCAGAATTCAGCCGGGATAAAAGAAAATATCGTTATAGGAAGATTTATCATTATAGGCACCATTGTTAAACACAAGTTTCACTGTATATAGAGCAATCTATAGTTTTGAGTCTTGTCAAAATATAAAAGCTGTCCGAAGATTTAATTTGGATAATATATAAAATGATTAGCGAACTTTATATCATTACCAATTAAGATTTTCTTTCTTTGAAAATCTTATTTGGTGTTGAAATGTCTGAATGAATTGGTCTTTGAAAATGTCTTGTAGCTTTAAAAAAGATTTTATTTTCTATTTATTTATTTTGCTCCTTTATAAAAATAGAAATTGAATTCAAAACGGTATTTTGAAAACGGGCAGAAGTTCTTGCAAGATTTCCAAGAATGTCAGAATATTCGCGATACAAAAGACCTATAACACTAAGTATATGGAATTTTCTAGACTATATGTTATTGACTAGACTTTATAACAAAATGAATACTGGCAACAAGTCATCGACAATTCTTTAAAGAAAGTAGGTAGTTATTTCCAGTACACTAACTGCGAATGACATGTTACTTGTCCATACTATATCTTAGATTTAACAGTTACGTTTAGTTTTTGTGTTACTCATTACATACTTTTGTATCTCTCATGGAGTGTGATTAACATAGTACATTTTAAAGTTTCATTTCCTTAATCAAAAGAATAGAATAAAGACAAACCAATGTCAGTAGTAACATACTATTAGAAGTCATCAACAACCTCACTTGCATAATAAGAAAATGGAGATCATTAGTAGAGTAAATATTTTGAAACCAAGTCCTGCTCGTAATGAAGATTATTTCATTAGCAAAGAAAAAATATTTTCAGAACATTTATTTTTTCAATAAATAGACTTTGCAAGATAAACTTCAAATGTGAAAAGTGATGCAAAACCAAAGAACCTTAATCATTCTTAGTAAAAATTTTACATACCATTAAGACATCCAAATCACGTCCATAAAAATCATCCACGCTTAATACCATATTTCTACCATGATCACGAATGATAGTTGTTAAAAACACCCTTTTATCAGTTTACTGAGAAAAGAGCATTTTTATTTAAAAAATTTTTTTTCATATTTTTGCTTTGCAAGATTGAACGCTTAGTTATTCCTTTGGCAATTCTTATTGCTGTTAAATTTATCGTTTTTTTTGTTGTTCATGGAACATATTTTGTTTGGTTAGTTAAATTCTTATCATTAATGCTGTTAATTAACCTTCTTTCTGTCTAAAACTAGTACATTTACCACTGAGATAATTTTTTATGTTAATAATCTCTGAGAAAATCTGATTCTTTTATTATTATTTTTTGAAAATTTTTAACGATCAAATGAAGATTTAAATTGTTAAGTCCAACCTTTACCTGATCGTTTAGTAAGGGATACAAACCTTTTAAATTTGACTCTCAAGCTATTCGTTTATCTCAGAAATAAGAAGGAAATTATAAATCAGATGTCGGAAAAGTGAATTTATTTTTTTAAGTATTGATAGTATTTAAATTCTGCAATACTCATTCTAAATATAGAGATGTATAATCAAAAAAATTATTTTGTGAAGTAAATGGAATACTTTTTTTAGTTTAGTAAAAATAATCACAATTCTTTAAATTGATTTGTAAAAGCACAATAGTTTTGAAGATGGCAGTTTTTAATGCAAATTAGTGAAACATTTAGAGAGTAATTTTGTGTGGTTTACAATAAGAATGTACAAGGGCGGTTCTTGGAATTCGTTAAGGGGGGGGGGTTTACTGTGGAAAACGATTTCTGAGTTCTTAACGCTTAAAAATTAAGAATTAATTAATAATTTTAAATTAATAAATTTTATGTCAATAATTATTAATTAGATTTAATTGATTAAAAAATACAAGAGTGGATCTTGGAATCCGTGAAGAATACTGTGGAAGAAAAGGTATTTTTTTATTTTTAACTTCAAAAAATTCAAAATAGTCAAATAAAAAATGTTTCATTTTATTTTTTTCTCAAAAAAAAGTTTCATCCTCTTCACATGATTGCTAATTTGTCACGGTTAGTCTTCTTGACTTTTTCCTACAAAATATGCCAATCATACCTTCAACATTCATATCATGCCAATCACATCTTTTTCTGTCTTTATGAATGTTCAGGATAACCCATAACAAGGGCTATAGTCCATGGTATTACGTAAATAAGTCTTGAGACGCTTTTAATGTGGAAAAACTCCTCTCTGCTGTGCTTGTCGTGTAAGCTTGTTGTATGTTCCAAATATTTGAAGAAGAATTGTCACAGTCGTAAAAAAGGACCTACCAAACGCTTTAAGAGTTTCAATAGTTGTCTCAGTACCAACAATGCAATTGCTGTTAAATTTATCACTTTTTTTGTTGTTGTTCATGGAACATATTTCCATTGTTTAGCTAAAATCTTATTATTAATGCTGATAATTAATCTTCTTTCTGTCTAAAACTGGTAGATTGACCACTGAGGTAATTTTTTATGTTAATAATCTCTGAGAAAATCAGATTGTTTTGTTATTATTTTTTGAAAAATTTTAACGAACAAATGAAGAATTAAACTGTTAAATGCAACTTTTACCTGGTCGTTTAGTAAGGCATACAAACCTTTTAAATTTGATTTTCTATCTATTCGTTTATCTCAGACATAAGAAGGAAATTTTAAATCAGGTGTCGGAAAATTTAATTTATTTTGTTAAGTATTGATAG
>BGPR01027497.1:0-13655 GCA_013235015.1 Araneus ventricosus
TCACATACGATGAGATGGTAAGATAACAGAGTTACCAAAGGGCAGTGTCGCTGCTTCTTTTCGCAATAGCATCTCTTCGCAGGTGAATATATCTCTTCCGCACGCAGCTTCTGTTGATTATATCGCAAGTATCGTAATGTTCAGCCTCTATCTTCACATACATGTCGACCATAAATTGCTGGTTTAGCCTCACGCACATCGTAAAATGATATTGTCTCACGCTTCTAATCATCAAACTATGAATAAAAATCCTTCGAGCTAACGTTCTTATTTGTTTCTGGCTCCTGTAATAATATATCATTGAATTAATTGAAGATTCTACAATAATAATTAATTATGTTTTAATAATGAATGAATACCTGTTACGTGGATCTGCTGTTTAATGTTTATGGGTCATCCGTCTTGGTCCTTCCAGAAAATTAGTGATACTGGAGAGCGTCATGTAAGAACGGTGGCATCAATTTGAATTGAAGATTACACTTTCCTTTCGAATCACGATTTGTCGCGTAGCTAAAATACTACCAACCATGATTCCAGCAACGTCGTCAACAGGTGCGTTGAATCTACGTACATGCTTCCAGCTGGTAAACGATTGATGACACAGTACGATTGTCACTTTGTAGTTTGTGCATGTGTGATTTGAATAATTTCAACAATTCATTATGCTCATTTAACAGAGCGTCCAGGTCGGACGATACGCCTGGCAAAAGGTGAATTGAGATTGTAGTAATCGCAACGTGCATCCACGCGATTATGAGTGCACGTTCGGAGTCTTCACCCATAAAGTAAATTCGTAAAAAATTTATGAGATTCGTTTGGCATTGCGGCAATGAGCCCACTTTTGTGATAAATTTGGCCTTTGATTTGAACGTGGAATTAATGTTGACCGCTTTGCGCAATATTGTTACTAAGCTGCTCCAAACGACGTCATTTGAAAACATGAATTGAATGTGCGAATTGACTTTAGGAAAAGGCTAGAACTGGATTCAGCCCGATAAGTAAAATGGTTCGTGTGTTTCACCCTGGTTAGTTGTAATTCTTTTCCGATGAGCAACACATCCCAACTGGCTCATTTTTTAAATTTAAGTGCATAATTATGCGGGCATTCCTTGTCCAAAGAACCAATAACCACTTTGGAGAGTTGCACATTCAACATCAGGCCCATATTGGAATGCTAGTCGAAGATAAAATGGATGCAAATGCTCGAAGAAGTTGTTATGTTTTGGTCAATGCCTCTACGTCTGTTTACTATGAATTCGCGCGCTTTCTTCGTTCTAATTGTCTTTTGCTGATTTCTGTTCTTGGCCCCGCGCCTCTTGCGATAGTGATCTACGTAACTGCGCCATGCTGCACGCACATCTGTATTGTTGGATTTACCTGCCAGACCTCGTGCTTGTATATCTCGCATGACTGTTGAATCTTGCTGTTCTACTAGACTCAAATTGGCTCCCTTTACGTCTTTTTTGGCACACCGTAATATAAATAAATGAAGCAAAAATACTACACAGATAGCAAGATTTTATATTTTTATAAGTTGTCCGTTAATAAATAATTATTCAACATCTGTGGGATGTAATGAATATTAAATAATAGTTAATAAATTATTTATTAAATTATGATTTATTTAATGTTACATTAACCATTAATAAATATTTATTGAATGTAAAAAATATTTATTAAAGTTGTTCTTCAAAGAAATTGGGGTATTAATATACAATCCTTCCATCAGTGTATTGGTAAAACAGTGACTATATGTATGATGATATTATTATACATATTATTATTGCCACATATATTGTATCTATTTGTTTATTATTTGACTACCTTTCACAATAACAAAAAAGGTATATTTAAAACTATTTTCAAAAAAGTGTTATACAATATAATGGTAAAAGCAACACGTGTATTTATATGAATTTAACGTACAGTACGAAAAATTAAATAATATGTATAAGTCACTGCTACGAAACTGTATATTGAGTACACAGGAGACCGCTTCCTTCTCATCCTTTACCCGTGATGTTTAAGGATGAGAGGTGACCCAGGTAGACATCTAGCGGGATACTGATCGATTGATCGTTGATTCGGTGATAAATCTTGTGGGTTATATGTATTTACTAATGCTGTATCATAAAAAAAATTTAAAAAAAATTATCTAAAATTGAAAAAAAAAATTTATTGGTGGATTACCCTTAACATTTAGGGGATGAAAATAGATAAGCTATCCGATTCAGACCTACCCAATATGCACACAAAATTTCATGAGAATCGGGAAAGCCGTTTCGGAGGAGTTTAACCACAAACACCGCGACACGAGAATTTTATATATTAGATAATATCTTTAAAGAGAATATTTCATAGTAACCTTTCTTCCATCGTAGTTTCAAAATTAAGTATAAAATATGAGTAGTTGTACCCAAAACATATTTTAGTTCATGAAATATTGTGAAGGCGACTTACAAAGTGACCAAATAGAAAAAAGATTTAACAAAACGTATCTTAGAATCTACTTGAAATATAGAAACCTCTAATTTTACTAACAAATCAGTACCAACATTTATTTACATATGTGCTTTGATAAACATAAGAGGTCCGTAAATGTTCACTTTTTAAAATAATTTTCACGCAAATTTAATATTAAAAACAGGAAATTCCTATTGAAAGCATCATTTCGTGTTACTAAGAAGGAAAATGATACTTTCCTCTAACGAATATTTGTCTGCTGTCTGTGCAAATTTCGAACCGTTTCAGAACAAATTAACAGCAGGAGAAACAATAGCAAAATATGCTAATCAAATTAAGAAGAAGTGACATCTCTCAGCAATTAATTGTCTTTGTTTTTTCTCCTTTTTTTTCCAGTTCATTAGCTGCCTTAGAAGATCCATATTTTGAAAGAGTTACGCAGTTTTCATTCATCTCAACTTGCACCAGCCAAACAAAAAATGCTTAGTTCTCTAGGTAAAATGAGGAAGACAACAACACTATGCATAAAAAAAAATATTTGCGGTAGAGCCTCGAGGCTGTTTGATTACCGGAAGAATGTTGATACTGGTTACAGTCTCGATTCTTCCAGGAGTGTCCTATTGCAAGATTCCTTTTATATTTGAACGAAGAAAAAGGGGGTGAGGTAGGAAGAAAACATCTATACAAAGCTCAAAAAAAAGGATCCTGTGGTCAATAATCTTTTCCTTTTTTATTTTGCAGAACAGAAAATAAGAAAACAACCCTATTTCTACACAAAGATTTCTTGAAAGAGGTTGTGGGTTCGTTTTATGATGATAGTAAGGGGTTAGAAAATATTATTTCTTCCCTTTACATGTTTGGATAAGTTGGAAATATTAATGTGGTGATCAATACCTGACAGTATCGATAAAACTAGCATGTGTTCGCATTATCCATTCATCAAAAGTATTATTTTAAATTATTTTATAAAAATAAAATTAACTGCACTTACTTTTAAGTATTAATTTAAAAATGAGTTTGTTCCTTCTTACAGTACTCATGCCAATGAAGCTAGGGTAAAACTTGCAGAATTTGTGAAATTGAAACTTGGCATCTCAGATTGAATATTTTAAAATGATTTGAAAACATGTTGAGGTTATAATCCTAAAAGTTGCAAATTTATTGCAAGCTTTATGAGAGGTATGAAGTTGTCTCATCCGTATCACAAATAAAAGTGAAAAAATCTGCTTATATTAGATTTTAACGTGAGTTTTGAAATTACTGTATGCCTACGACATGAATAGTATAGTAAATTATAGTAACATAGATAAATAAGACTGATAATTTTGAAACTTAATTAACTTTAAAAAAGTAATATTTGCTTTAATTAATATTATGTAATAAAATCAATACATAACCTCAAAAGTGCAATTGAATAAAAGATTTATATTCTTTGTAAAAAAAAAATTGACTTTACTATCATGCCTTAACAAGAAATTAATAAAAAAAGAAAGGAAGGAACTCCCCTAAACTAAAAAATAACGCTACTAAAGTATGATAATAAACGTGTTTCATAGAAACATCATTTATATCCTATTATAAAAATTAAGTCACCAAGAGTATGTATATTTAAATAAGCATTATGCTGTTAGGGGAAAAAATCTAAAATTGAAGATTTGCTTATGCTATATTGCCTCTGCACTATATATATATTTCGCTAGGATTTTGTTAGTCTTTGAGAAATTTAGTTGAGAATCTTATTGAATGTTTTTATATCGATAAAAAAGCCTGAATATCTTTAACAGTGAAAAGATCAGGAAAGATTGGTTTCGCATGTTAAATGAAACAACAAAAAATTCTTTAGTCCGCAGTATCGACATCAAACATTTGGAGTACGTAAAATAAGTGTTAATCCTTTCAACTTCACTACATTTTTCGTTTTGAAAATAACTAAATTTATCTTAAAAATAGTATTAGACATGTAGCTGATCATACATGTGTAAAGGGAAAAAAATTAGAATTTTTTATTTTCAAGAAATTTCTGTGTTCACAGTGAAACCAACGAACGGTAACAGGCTATTTTTAATCCGAATAAGTCATCATTGAAATATGATTTAAATTATGCATTTAGTCTATAAGTATACATTAACATTCAGGATATTCAACCTTCATAAAATTCAACATTACTTTCGAAGATTCAATTTTAAAAAATATCGATTTGTGCAAGAACCCTCAATATTTTGTTTTTCTTAGAGATCAAAAGCAATTTAGCTCTTACAATGACGATATCTGTGTGAATACTAACGGTATTGAACTGGAATTTTTATATAAGTTTGCCTATATATCTGGCTTTGAAGTTATGAAAGAAAAATTACGCCAAGTTTCGCCTATGAGCAGTAAATAATGCTGAATATGTGGTTTCACCGAGAAACCAATGAACGTGAAAGGGTTAAAGGGCCATTTCTAGTATTGTTATAGCCAAATGGCTTTGGGATTAAGATTCATTTGAGGAAATAAATTCATTTAACTTATTCGTTGAACGTTAATTTTTTGTTAATTGATTTTGTTAATTAATTATTAATTATTAAATCCAGACATTTCGTTACGGTTTGAGAAAAGAAATTCGATCATCTCTGTTTCTGTTTCATCGAAAAATAATTAGCGAGAACTTTAAACGAGAACTTTAATGCTAACATTAAAAAATGCATTTAAAAATTAATGAATTTGATGGTAACTATACTTATATAAAGGGTTAAAAAACTTGCCGAAGTTATACACGCTTCGCGTGTTTTTATTCATGTAACTATGTCCGTATGCTATTGCAAATTTGTTTTCCATTATCAATGCTGTATACTTTATTTGGTCTATCCTTTTTATTTACATAATTCGCTGGCAAAGAGCCTCCTGAAACGTCGCCCTTTGCGTTCCCTACACCAAGTCATATTGTAAAAATGGCTTATTTCTCTATGCCTGACCAACCATTAAAATTTACCCAATCATTTTAAAATCGCTCTGTATAGTATTCAAATGCCATTAACCCTAACCAATTTTCAAAAAGAGGATTAATGAATTAATTTTGCTCCTTGGAATAAGTGGAACAGAGTGAAATATATAAGGATTGAATATCTGAAAACGACAAAACAACAGTAATAGAAGCAATTTATTTGGTGTGCGCAGGTGCTGCATCATCCAGGAAAAATTGCGAAGTACAAAGATATAAATACGAAATAAGGAAAGATTTAATTGTGAAAGAGTTAAAAATGCAAAAATAATAACAAACAACGAGGAAGAATAAGAATATGGTGGATGACGTCATCAAATGCCTTCATCCATACAGATTCAAATCAGAATAGGTTTTCTGTAGAGGAAAAACACTTTAAGGTGTAAATTTAATTTGAATTTTCCTCTAAAGCCTGAACCCATTCCGGAAAAAATTGGGAAAAAAAACTTGTTTAAAAGACTGTTTTGAATTTCCTCTTTGTGTATATTTTTTTTTCTTTCCAATTTGTTCCGGAATGGGTTCAGGCCCCAGATAAAAAATTAAATTTAAACCTCAAAGTATTGTCCTCTACAGAAAATCTATTCTAGTTTTGAATCTGCATGGATAAAGGCCTCTGGTGACGTCATCCACCAGATTCTTATTCCTCCTCGTTGTTTGTTATTATTTTTATATTTTTTGTTTTTTTAACTTTTTCACAATTAAATCTTCCCTTATTTCGTATTTATATCTTTGTGAAATATATAACTCACTCATTCTGGAATAAAGCTAGTTAGCTGCTAGTAAAAGGCTTTACATAAATTTATATATTCATTTATTCTACACTAATAAAGAAATAGATACATTTCATAGAAACGAGTAGGAATACGAGGCTGACGTACTGAAAAGAGCACAACATTCTTTGATTCTTTCTGTGAATGTTGAAGGAAATTCAAGAGTGTTGCGTTTGAATTGAATGAACTAGATGTGAACAATAGCATTTCTTTCACAGAATATGATGCAGGCATGGATTTTCAAGTATTGTGGAGATAATATCTCATTCAAAAGCACATGTGTATATAAGCGAAACAAACTAGTGTATTATATATTGTAATATACTCGAAAAGGTCTAATTATATACGGTTATTTAATGACATCTCTTTGACATGAATGTGTAATATCAGATCTATATCCTTCATTTGAATTCAGCATATTGTTTTAATAGAATGGTAACTTTATTTAAAATTTGGACGATGAGAGGATTAACTGTTTTAATCAGCGAAGATTTTTCAAAATGTTTTATAATAAATCGTGAAAATTTATTGGATATTTAAGTCCATTCTACTGTTATTTATCATTATATGTCTTAACATTTTTCTTTGTATTTTGTGGTAATTTCAACGGTGGCTACTCGAATTATCTTCATTTCCTGTATTTAGGATTCTGGAACGTTAATCATAATCTGTAAAGAACTTAAATTTTTAATTAATTATCTGTGATCAAACTTAATTTTTTTGGTTGCTTAATTTCGTAAAATATTCAAAATAATGTACTGTTTCTTTCAATGGCAATACCGGCAATGGCAGCTTTCGGTTGGAGAAAAACATTCTTAAAATAACAGAAAAAGTAAAAAAGAAAAGTAGATTTTTATTTTTTATCACTTCAACTAGTTACTTCAAGTTTACAAGTCAAGTTCATAGTTACTTCAAGTTTAACTTCATTTAGGAAATAAGCAATATTCGATATATGTAAAAAGAAGACTTAGTGCATGTTTAAATCTCTCAGAAGTGTCGTTGGGCCATGTTAATATTAATATTCATGTGCACAAAATTCACTTTTCTTTTATTTATAAACAAGTCACTTCCGTTTTTGCCTGATTGGTATTTATTCTAGCTAACTATAGAACTTTAAAAAAATTGTACAAAAGCGGTGTTTTTTTCAGTTTTCTTATTCATTGTCACATTTATTTCCTAGTTTATAGATTTTAGATAATATCAGTTAGTTTTTTTCAAACCTCTCTTATACTGATATACTTTACTGATATATATACTGATTTACTTTCATGATGTTTTTAAATAGAACGTTTTCGAAAAGTATTATCAAACAGCTCTTTTCACCGAAGATCCATATCTTTAAAGAAACTGAAATTTTAAAGAAGTAAAGATAAAGGAAAAAGAATGTCGGCTCAACTCAAATTATTAAGAATGAAATTTGATATTTTATTCTAATTCCCATAGCATGACGAAATCTCAAATTTAGTTCATATTTGATGAAAAGGAAGAATTGTATATGCTTAAAATTTTTACTCTTTCTTCCAGACAACTGAAATAAAAGCACAGAAACGCAAGATAAATCTTTCTGCATAGTTAATGTAATCACAGTACCATGTGATAATGCTTCAAGAAACCGAGTGAAGAGCTGACACGAAAGAAGAAGCGAAGATGGAAGACGAAGAACTGGAAGAGGAGATGCCTACAATCATAGCAGTATCCTGCAAAAATTTAAATGAAAAATAGAGATGTAATTTTTCATACTCTGAAAGCCGTGTCATAGGAGAGAAGTCACTCAAGCATTTAGAAGCTTGGATTACTTCTCTCTATACTCTGTTTAACATTTTCCTTTTAAAAGAAATGTATTTCGAAGGCTCTAATTAATGACTTTCATCTATTTAGCGAAAATTGACTCTCCTCTAACTTTTCCCTCTTTCTTCATTTTTGACGTAGACTTACGTCTCTCCATAGTGGTCTAATGGTGTGTCGGAAAAAGAAAAAATTATGAAGCTTTTTGTGGTATTTTTAAACGCTTATAGCTCCGCAACATATAACATAGAAAGTTGGTTTTAGTTTCAATTAACAAAGAAAGGTAGACACTGAAGATTGCAAAAATAATTTTATAATTTGTAATTACATTTTAGTCACAGTCGAGTTGCAAAGTTGGTAAAAATCACGAAGAATTTTACATAGATAGAGTCACATTGTCGCACGAGATTGATAGTCACTATAGACTATAGAGTTAATAGTCAAATAGAGTTACTTTAGTCACAGAAAGTCACAGTTAAGTAAGGTAAGTAAGTCTACGTCCCTCAATCCAGCCTCCCGTCGAATTTTTGTTTATTTCAACCATAGTACCAAATGACAGATTTAAGCCCTGATGGATGGGAATGCAATGAGAATGCTATGAGATGTTGAGATCAGTACATTTAAATACTCAATATTCATGACACAGTTAAGTGCCGACATATTTCTAAAAGCAAGTGAGCGGTAGAGATGAGTTTTCATTTCGACATGTCAAAGGTTTTCTGCGTCTCATTTCCTTTCACTTAGCCTTTCCTCTCCGATTCTAACTCTTTTAGCAGTTTTCAATTTGTTTAATGGATGTTCGGAATAATCGAATTCTCGTCAGGGATCTCTGTGAGGTATGGATACGATTGTCGTATTGGTACTTTAGCATTGTTGACTATTTATAATCTAAAATCTTCATAATATGTTCTGAATTAAAATTTTTAACATATTATTACATTATCTGAAAGTTTCGCAATCAGAGAATTTAGCACCTATTTTCATGAATTCATAAAGAATTTCGAAATTAGTTGCAGATAGTTCTCTAAACAAAGGCTTTTCTGATTTTTTCCTCATTCAGTGATAAATAGAGAAAGGTTTCGCAGAAAAATTTTATTACACATTAATTTAATAATAAATTATAATTATCCTAAAATTCGGTGCAATCTTGCCTTATGGGTGGGGATTCTTTGCAGTGCTTATTTTTTCAAGTATATTGCAATAACAAACTCGCATTGTACATAGATGATATATTTATTGAAAACTTGGAAGAAAATATACTTCAAAAATAAATTTTATAAATATCTGATTACAATTAACAATTTCACGGCATTGTATTCGATCAACCCAGGAAGGCGTTTTAAAACTACTTTTATTCAATTATTGCCGGGTGTTATAACTATATTTATCTATTACCACACATTCTTAATAAGATAAGCATTTATTATTATTTTACCCATTTACCAGTTTATTTTTTCTGACATATTGTGTCCAAAAATAAGCACATTTATACAAGCAATTTTACATTCAAATTGATTTTATATATTAAAATCAGCAGTTAATTTTTTATTGCTTTTAATTGCAGGGGAAAAAAAGATCTAAAAACTGGTTTACCTAGTCTAACCAGTCCTAAAAACTGGCTTACACTTGTTTTGCTACCCAACAAAAAATTAGACTCTTGGAACCATTTACTAGAGAAATTGCGAAGTAAGGAAAGTGAAAAAGCCAGGGAAATCAGCTGATAGGGCTTATAAAAATGCCCTGCCAGATCAGAGTTCGGGCAAGTCAGGGAAGTGCCCTTTTGCAGTGGCCGAACGATGTTCGGGCAAAACTTTTAAGTGATTAAGATCTACACGATTGACAGGAAAGCCGCAGTCACTGAACTGGGCGATACAGGCTGTAATGTTTTGTTCTTTCCCATTGGGGAAAACCAGAGGATTTCCAGGTTTCCTTATTTGAAGTACATTATATGATCAAAAGTATCCAGACACTTTCGGATTCAGACAATTTTTTTTTCGATTTCTCCAGATAGCCTACACTTGAATTCACTACCATGTGATGAATACGCTTGAACTCACATTTTACGGTGAAGATTCGGTCATGAGGGTTTATAGAGGACCAAACAGAAATTGATGAAGACGAAAAGGGATTTCGACTCAACGTTTGAAAGAAAGCTTATAAAGATCTGCACATTTCAAAAATAGTTATGCTTAATATGCTCATTGCTTACACGCATTTTCGTAAAAATAGCAAGTATATTCTGGAAAATGTTTTCTTAAAAAATCCCAAATTTTTCCGCGTGTTTTTTGCTTATAAAATGCAAAGTTTTTACCCAAATTATACGAAACTTACAGAACACTTGGCAATTAATTACAGCAAAGGAGCGTTGTATTAAAATTTTAAGTAAATACTTGAAATATTAGAGGAAATAAAAGAATTTATAGCAAATAACTTTTTACAGCGCATGTACGAGACGCAGGGTAATTTTTCTTTCTCAATTTCAAAGCCAGATAAATAGGACAATTTATATAAAAATTCCAGTTGAATACCATTAAGATTTAGAAAGACTCGAGCCTTCCTGGAGAAATTTGAAAAAATGGGTATATCCAAAAGTATCCGAATACTTCTTACCATATAGTGTAGAGTTCTATATAACGAACTATTCGCTAGGAGTATAAAAAAAGATTCTTAATGAAAAGAGTATGCTAACCATGTGAAATGGCATTAAAGTAAGCTTCTATGGTTTCTGGAGAAAAATCCATATACTTACAACTCCCTAGCTCCTTTTTATACACACTGGTCATACCTAAAGCAAAAGCAAACATTTCTCTTCTTATTATTGAATGCAAAAATAAATTTAAAAAACCAACTGGGGTTGCTTTGTAACGCAAATTTACATGGTGCGAAGAAACCCGCTTTTTTTCAATGCGAAGTTAACGCACGTCAGAAAAAAATTAATTACAACTTAAGTAACAAATATAATTGGCATTCAAATCATCAAAATGAA
Organism: Araneus ventricosus; assembly: GCA_013235015.1. Lineage (NCBI taxonomy): Eukaryota > Metazoa > Arthropoda > Arachnida > Araneae > Araneidae > Araneus > Araneus ventricosus. The sequence continues at coordinate 10,985 of BGPR01027497.1, forward strand.
AGCTATATTTATTGTCTTTCACATTTAAATGCACTTGCCTTCTGAAATATTGCACTACTTTCTTCACTAGAGACAATTTTCAGAACTAATATTTTTGTAGAAAACCGGTTCAATGCTTTATTCCTTCCGTAACCCCCAAAAGATTACTACTGAAGTTTAAAAAAAATACAAAAGTCAGTGTTGCCAAGAAACTAGAAAAAAATCTCAATCCCGTAGCCCTAATCAGTTGGTCTCTATTTCAATTTTCAACAAAAATTTTATACTGGTGAAAAGTTACCTCTACGAGGGTAAAGTAATCCCGTTTTACGGTAACACTGGAGTTTTAACACAGTATTAAGTACACAGGGCATTAAGTGTTTTTTCATTCAATAAATGACTGAATGATTGATAAAAGAATAATATTGATAATACTTTTCTAATCGGGTCTTCTAATATTTATAAAAACATTTCTCTCATTCTTATGTCAAAATTGCTTTTTATTTTTATATTTATTTATAATCATTATTTTTCCTTTGATGAGAAGAAAAATTCCAAGAAAATCACTGCGTATTCAGGATTCTTGACTTAAAATCATTGTATTTACATGACATAGAAAATCAAACATGATTATCTGATTTTGAAAGCATAATTGCTGAAATACCACACCGCATAAACATTCACATTAAGAACAGAAACTTCATTTTTTTCCATGACCAAGACTATTAAAGAAGTTTGTACTAAGCTTTATGTATTCAGCAATGAGGCTGAAGCAATCTCTAATACTAATGAAGATGAATGTGTGTCTGTTGGCGGTGTACAGAACAGACCGTAGAACATAGAGCTACCAAATTTGGCACAGATATACTTTGGATGCTGAAGATGTGCACCTCTGAGCCGTTTTCTTTTTTGAAATTTTGATTCAAATTTAAATTATTTAAAAATTAAACCAAATTTCGCCGTTTTTTGCCAATAACTTCTGAATGAATTGATGGACAAAACAAATTTTTATGTCATTTTAAAGAGCAAAAAATTATCTTTGCAATGATAACAGTTTTATTATTGTGCAAAATTTTATATAATTTTTATAAATTTTTAAAGTCATCAGAGTCTTATAGTTATTTGGGTGCGAGAGTAAGTAGGAGGGGCCAAAGAGTTGTTTATCAACGTCACATTCTCGGCGCGGAAAATCAAAACAAACTTACTATTGATGAATACTTAGACCTAAACCATAGGTTATGATTGATAAATTAGCTAAATAATAATCAGTTATTTTTTGTCAGAATCATATTATTAGTAATTTGTTTCTTAACAATTTATAGATACTAAATTTTTTAGTGTGTGTGTGTGTTTTATAGTTGAAAGATTTTAGAACATTTGTGTGTATGTGCGTCATTGTGTTTAAAATTATAATGTAATTCATTTTAGCCAATATTTTAATGTTATACTGTGGCTATTGAAAGGTAATGTATGTTTTTGAAGTTTACTTTGTATTTTTTATTCCGCATAGAGAATAATTAATCATATGTATGCATGTTTTAATACACAGAGAGAAGTAATTATTCTAGCATGTAAATTTTGTTTTGCATTGAGAATAATAATTATTCCTAAGATACATACAATTTTAGCTTAGAATTTCACATTAGATATTAAATTTAATTTTTGTACATTTTTTTACGTTTATAGATACTAAATATAGATTTTACAACCTTTGTCTGTATGTGTTTCTTATTGTTTTAAACCATAATGTTATGGGATACTGATAGATACTACCTTCGAATGTTGTTGTTAGATAAATCTGGTGCAGTGGGTTTCGATGATTTAAAAACTGTTATTAGTAGTGTGTGTGTTTTATAGTTGAAAGATTATAGAACATTTGTGTCATTGTGTTTAAAATTATAATGTAAAAACATTTTAGGCAATATTTTAATGTTATACTGTGGTCATTGAAAGGTAATGTATGTTTTTGAAGTTTACTTTGTATGTTTTATTCCGCAGAGAGAATGATTAATCATATGTATGCATGTTTTAACACACAGAGAGTAGAAATTATTCTAGCATGTAAATTTTGTTTTGCACTGAGAATAATAATTATTCCTAAGATACATAAATTTTAGCTTAGAATTTCACATTAGCTATTAAATTAAATTTTTTGCTTTTAACGTTTATAGATACTAAATTTCTTAGTGTATGTGTGTTTCATAGTTGAAAGATTTTAGAACCTTTGTCTGTATGTGTTTAAAATTATAATGTTATGGGATACTTATAGATACTAAGTCCGAATGTTGTTGTTACATAAATCTGGTGCAGTGGGTTTTAATAATTTAAAAACTGTTCGTGGAATATTGTGTGAGACTGCACCTTCAAATGCACTTGCCGAAATTAATATACTTCTCAAAACTTACAGTTTAAGCATCGGAAAACTCAAATTTCCAGACATTAATTTACCTATACACACATTCCATTGATGTTTTCTTATGTCATATTACTGGAGCAATCTAGAACAAACAAGAATAAAGAAAAATCTCTATCTCTACTACTAATAAAAGAGAAAGTCTGTCTCTGTGTGTGTCTCTGTTAAGGTTTATGTTAAATAAGAATAAAAAGAGGGGGAAACCTGAAACTTGCTTCTTCGGTACAAAGTGATGTGGCAAGAAATCCCTGTAATTGAGTACCTTACTAATAAAATAGGTGA